>MCJB01049975.1:207823-222169 GCA_002018475.1 Nicotiana obtusifolia
GGGGGCTTACTGGATTATTAAAGATTCAACCTAGAAGTGATTTGATAGAGGCACTAGTGTCATTTTGGGACCCCGCTCATAATGTTTTACACTTCTTAGATTTTGAGCTTACACCTACTCTGGAAGAAATGGCAAGTTATGTCGGGAGTATAGAGAGATTAAGACACAAGTACCTGGTGTCTCCAAGAACTGTTACTCCTCACAAGTTTCTAGACTTACTAAAAATAAGTAAGACAAATCAAGACAGAAGGTCTAGCAACTGGAGCTTGCACTTTTCACTTTATATACCGGCAGTACGGCACTTAAGATGTTTCGAGGACCCAGAAAATGAACTCTATAGTAAAGGAAACCGGTCAAAATGGGAGAGGCATAGATGCTTTGCCTTCATGGTGGCATTTTTAGGTCTTTTGGTGTTTCCAAGAGAAGATGGGGATATTGATTTACGTATAGCCGGAGTTGTCCACGTTTTGACTACCCAGGCTAAGAGTACCCTTGCACCCATGATCGTGTCAGATATATTCTGAGCCCTCACATCTTGAAAAGCCGGAGTCAGGTTTTTCGAAGGGTGCAATATGTTATTACAAATGTGAATGATCGAGCACCTTTGTCACTGTCCCCGATACATGAATTACGGTTCTACTGGGAAAAATTACATTAAAGAATTTAGTACACGAGTCACTGGATTCTAAATGCTAGTAGGAGTCAAATATTGGATTACCCGCCTTCGTTATATAACCGCGGATCAGATAGAGTGCACATTGGGTTGGCTCCCTGTTGATGAGATTCTTTTACATGCCCACCACTGGTCCATACTTCCTTTTGATGGGTCTCCGAAGCGTCCAGCCCTATGCCCCGTATCGGGTTTTGAGACAACTTGGAAGATGCCAAACGGTCCCTAGAGATGAATATCTTAGTACTCATGTGGTTGAAATTTGTTCCGATGCCCAATTTCCTGAAGATGTGGTTTGCCAAATTTGGAGCGAATGCTAGTATTTGGGGGCAGATACTCGAGTACATGATTTGTCCAAGGGCGAGGTTTTACCAGGTTATGTCGCTTGGTATAGGAAGAGAGTCGCAACAAATAAAGAATCTGAAAGGCCGGCTAAAAGGCCCCATATCCAAGAATTTGTGGATGCAGCACAAGAACAATGGGTTTGGTTAGCCAAAGAGAAAGAATATTGGACTACCATAAGAACTAGAAGATCAAGTCAGAACTATTAAATTTTATAGTGGATTGCAAGCTGCTGAGGACGAAGGAGAAAAGAAAAGATTGGCCTAGGAAAACGAAGCCCTTCGAGCTCAGATCCTGAAAATGAAAGTAACCGTCGTAACGCAAATGAGAAACGAGAGGGATGAAAGAATCATATGCAATTTGAGGAGAAAAGTGCATGATTACGCGGTTGATCTGACCAAGGCCGAGGAAGACTTGGAAAAAGCTCGAGAAAAGATGGAAAAAGTTGCAGAAGAACAAGCAAAGTCAGCCCATCAATTAAAACAAAGACATGATAGAGGAATCGCGATTTTAAGGGAAAAGCTAGACGCCCTCGAAAATAAAATGGTTCGGCAGACAAAGGATTTCAAAATAGAAAGAGAACGTTGTTATGCACTGATTTACTAATTAGAAGAGAGCGTGCAGAAGTTGCAAGACCAAAACAACACAGCCACGCAGGTGCTGGAAGCTTTTGCACAGCAAATTGGATGCTTTCTCCAAGAAAAGGGTGTCATTAGAATGAGAATAAAAAAAATTGCCGATTACGCTGCCATGAATTGTCACGAATGTGGGGGTATGACCAGATCTATGTTTTTTTTACCTCAGTGCTGTCCTTCGCTCGCCAGGTGATGGTCGATCTAGAGTTCCTCCAGGAAGAGATTGCACGTAGGCCCGCGTCAAGACCGGCAGATGTCCCATAGGCCCCCGGAATAGCATTTGAGGCTCTTATGTATTCTTGATTTTTTAGCTTTTCAGTCTGTATTTTACTTTTCCTGAGGCTGTTTTCCCTTTCGTCTATATCGAGTGTGTTTGTTATTTTGTTTTGAGTCTGTGTGTTCTTTTCTCATTTAGTTATCAGTACCTCCGAGTCCTTGTAATAGAAAAACCAAAAAGATTTTTAATGGAATTTTGAGAAAAACCCAAAAAGTTTTCTTTTCTTTCATTTCGCATTTATTCTCCTAAACTACGTAATGTCTGATTCATACAGTTTCATGATACGTAGACAATTCTCATCAGATGCGATCATAGCCCTATCAAATAATAAAAGATAAAAAAAAAGAGAGAGAGATGAAAGACCACAAAAGAAAAAAGAAAAAGAAAGACATCAAGATTTGAAGTGAATGAATAAAAGAAAAGAGCTATAGGGTAAAAGAGATAGTCAGGGCAAAAACATTTTAGAAACATTTAACTGTCCAGGTGAATTGCATCCCCAATGTGCGATTTTCTATCTGTTAAATGTCTGGAACTAACAAGGGTGTTATGTGCAACAAGTAGGTTTTTTTAAGGTGGTTGGTTTTGTTGGAAATCTGGCTTCTCATCTCTATTTTACAAAATCAAAAGGAAAGATTCCAATGGCTTCGGAAAGCAATCTCTGCATCATTAACACTAAGGATAGCCCTGAGCCGGCTATTTTACAACCCGAGACGACAACTGCTGAAGAAAATAAGATATTGCGTCTTCGCATGTTGGAAATGTGGGACGCCTGATCCAACGGTAGAGAACTGCCAAGCACCATTCCCGGTTTCCCCTGGCTGGTCCCAAGGACAGTCAGAACCACCAACATCCCCATGACGAATCCGTTGTCCCATTTGGATACCCTTCTACGTCATCCTTCACCCGCATGCCTTATGTGGTTCGCCCTCAGGCATCGCTCTCCGGAGCACCGTCGACGTTAGTTTCTACACCACCGGTCTTTGCCATGGCACAGCCAACCATGCCCAGGCCATGCTTTGAGCCATCGACATTCACTTTTCGTGGACCACAATTTCAACCGGACATAACTCATGTTACTCCAGACTCATACGCTCAACAACCACAATATGATTCCCTAAATGAATAAGAAAGGCAGTAAGGAACCCCGAGCAAGAAGAAATGGCTCGAAAAATGAGAAGCTTGGAGCAAAGTTTAAAAAACATGCAAGGCCTGAGCGGCCACAAAAGTGTGTCCTATTCAGACTTATGCATGTTCCCAAATGTTCATCTACCAGCTGGCTTCAAAATGCCAAAGTTCGAGAAGTACGATTGGCACGGAGACCCCATTGCTCATCTAAAAAGATACTGCAATCACCTACGAGGGGCTGGTGGGAAGGAAGAGTTATTGATGGCCTATTGCGGAGAAAGCCTGACAGGAATCCCCTCAGAATGGTATATGGATCAGGAATCTCCGATGGAACATATGGGATGATCTAGCTCGAGACTTTGTCAGACAATTCCAGTACAACGTCAACATAGCTCCCAACAGAAATTCCTTGTCTAATTTGAAGAAAAAAGCCACAGAGAGTTTCCGTGAATATGCTATCAGATGGTGCGAGCAGGCCCCCAGCGTAAAACCGCCCATGGATGACACAGAAATGGTTACAATTTTCTTGCAGGCCCAAGAGACCGATTATTTTCAGAACATGATGTCCGCTATGGGCAAACCGTTTGCTGAGGCAATCAAAATTGGGGAAATGGTAGAAAACGATTTGAAAACTGGCCGAATATTGAGTCAAGGCCGCCTTGAAATCTACTTCCCAAGCCATCAAGAATGGCTCAGGGGGTTTCGCCAATCGTAAAAAGAGGGAGGAGGGAGCCATGATGGCATCAGGATCAAGAGGGCCTCGTCAATCATTCGACCACTCTTACATGTCGCCCAGAACCTCACAACGCTATTATCCACACCAAGATGCTGCCTATGTCGTAGCACCGCCCCACTATACGGTGATGAATGCCCAATCATACGTGCGGCCACATCAGCATTATAATTAAGCCCGAGCTCCACTTCCTAGAAATACCCATCCCTACCAAGCTCCGTATAACCCCCGTCAACCACAAAACACACATCAACATAATCCACGCCCTCGTGAGCCTCCCAGGAGAAACAATTTCACCCCTATTGGTGAATTTTACTCTAGCCTACTCCAGAAGTTGATCCAATTGGGTCTGTTACAACCAGTACCCCCAATCGACAAAAACTCGAATCCCCATCATACCGGGCCAGTACCAGGTGTGCTTACCATTCGGGAGTAGAGGGCCATGATACGGAGGACTGTTGGACCCTCAAAAGGGCGGTTGAAAGCCTGATAGAACAAAAAAGAGTTGTATTGAGGGATGAGGAAGTCCCTAATGTGACCAACAATCCATTACCAGCTCACAACAATGGGCTGGTCATTGGAATGATTTGTGATGACGAGGAGTTCAATCCAGAATGGAAAGCCATCATTGCCATCGCCGATTCAGAGGCAAGACCTAAGGCGGCCGCAAAACAGGCCAAAAAAAACTGGGGCAACACTTGCTAAGAACTTCTGTATGTTCCTAAGGCCCTGAGGAAAGAACCTCTCATCCTGAATACTCCCAAAAAATTCGAGGAAGGGAAGGTTACGCTGAATGTGCAAAGATTGTATGTACCAAAGGGGACCTATGTGGCACGCGTGCCTATAATTTCACCAAGACTGACTGAGCCCATGGTTATCAGCCACGCACCACAGAGCCCTATGCAAGATCCTACCGAAGTCCCCTGGAACTACAACACAACCATAACTACCAACCAGGGGGAAGAGGTCATGAGAGAGGTGAATGAAATGAATAAGTCTGGGAAGTACCATAACCTAGAAGAGCTAAAGAAGTCCAGATAGAAAAAGGATAAACGGTTGCCATCCAAGAAGCCTGTCAGCAACGAGGAAGCAGAAGAGTTCCTCAGAAAGATGAAAACTTCAGAATATGCAATAATTAACCAACTCTAGAAGGCTCCCTCCCAGGTTTCACTCTTATCTCTGTTGCTGAGTTCGGACGAACACCAGAAGGTGCTCCTAAAACACTAAATGAAGCATATGTCCTGATTGATACTTATGTTAACAATTAGAGAGAATGGCAGAAAGATTCTTTGAGGTCAATAGAATTTTCTTCAGCCGGGATGATTTTCCCCCAGAGGGAGCTGCCCACAACAAAGCCCTCCACTTGACATTCAAATGCGAGGTTATTATGTGAAGAGGGTAATGCTAGACGGTGGTTCTGGGGTCGATATTTTCCCTCTCTGAACACTCCAGAGAATGGAGATTGGAACAGAAAGAATCCAGGCTAACAATGTCTGCATGCGGGCTTTTGACAGGGTCAAAAGAGACACCATAGGAGAAATTGATGTAATTCTGACCATTGGTCCGTGGATTTTGAGGTGACTTTCCAGGTTTTGGACATGGAAACCTCATACAATTTACTCCTGGGAAAACCATGGATTCATGCTACAGGAGTTGTTCCCTCCACTCTCCACCAAATGGTCAAATTTGAATATGATAATTAAGAAATTGTTGTCCACGGAGAGGACAAGCAGTCCATCTACAGGGACCCTTCAGTCCCGTATAGCTAGGGAAGGCAGCAAACATGTTGTATACCAAGCTTCCGAAATTGTGGTCGTCGACCAATGTGAAGAAAGGTCCCCATTACTTCAACCTAGCTTGTCTAATGCTTCGGTCATGGTCGCCACTCAAATGATTAGACATGGGTACAAGTGCAGAAAGGGGCTCGGGTTGTCTCTGGAGGGTATTACTGAACCTATTATTTCAACCGCCAATGAAAAGTTTTTCGGTGTGGGTTTTCGAGCTACAGAGGCCGACAAAAAATGGGCTGATAAGCAAAAAGAAAAAAGGTGGGTCCTGTCCCAGCCCATTCCACGCCTCGCGCAATCGTTTATCAAACCAAAATATGTGGAAGAAGAAAAAGAGGCCTTCACAGCCGAAGAAACTGATAATATTTGTGAATCCTTGAAACAAATGCTATATGAGTCTCACATTGTCCAGTCGGGGGAAGGCACGAGCAATGCCGAGGTGCAGTATATGGGACTGGATGCCAAACTCCAGAAGCTACCCCATCCTATCAGACGGGAGTCCAGGTAGTCCAGTCTTGCTATCTCTTCTACATTACGAGTTATTTCAGGGTGTAACTCGAATATTTTTACTTTATTGTCATTTAACGTTATAAACCCTCATATCTTCAATTCAATTCAATGAAATCAATATTTCATTCGCATTATATATGTCTCTTTCCTTTTGTCCTGATCTTGCTATTTTTCTTATATTTTCCATTTCAGTTCTAATAATGCGAAATTAAATAACATGACATGCTTACGGACTTCATGCTCAGATCCTAAAATGCTGGCTAATTGTGAAATAATGAATAAAGAACAAGAATATGATGAAGATGAGGCTTTTAGAGAAATAAATCGAGGATTGGAACAATTTGAGAATAAGCCTAAGCAAAACTTAATGAAACCAAGCCATTCAACTTGGTCAGTCCAGAAGAGATCTGAGAAACCATGATAAGAATTCACGCTGATGAAAGAACTAGAGATGCATTAATTCAACTTTTGTTTGAATTCAAATACGTGTTCGCTTGGTCCTGTGATGATATGCCAGGGCTAAGCTTTGATTTGGCGGTACATAAGTGGCCTACATATCCCGGTTATCCACCCGTCCAACAGAAGCAAAGAAAGTTCAAAACGAATATCAGTGATAAGATCAAGGAAGAAGTCATCAAACAATTGAAAGCTGGTGTGATTCGAGTGGTCTGATACACCACATGGTTGGCTAACATGGTTCCGGTACCGAAGAAAGATGGGAAAACCCAAGTGTGCGTTGATTATCGGGATTTGAACAAAGAGAGTCCCAAAGACAACTTCCCGTTGCCGAATATTCACATCCTTGTTGACAATTGTGCTACACATGAGATACTGTCTTTCGTGGATTGTTATGCTGGGTACCACCAAGTTCTGATGGATGAAGAAGATGCAGAAAAGACGGCTTTCACCACACCTTGGGGCACTTACTGTTACAGGGTCATGCTATTTGGTTTGAAAAATGCCGGGGCAACCTACATGAGAGCTATGACTTCCATCTTCCATGACATGATGCACCGGGAAATTGAGGCGTATGTAGATGATGTGATCATTAAATCCAAAACGCAGGAAGGCCATGTGCGAGATCTGAGGAGATTCTTTGAGCGTCAGCACATGTATGACTTGAAATCGAACTCAGAAAAATGTTCATTTGGGGTTTCGTCTGGAAAGCTTTTGGGGTTAATAGTCAGTCGTAAGGGCATTGAGTTAGACCCGACAAAGATAAAGGCCATTCGGGACTTGCCACCCCCGAAGAGCAAGAAAGAAGTTTTGAGTCTGCTTGGGAGATTAAATTGCATTAGCAGATTCATCGCGCATCTTACTACCACTTGTGAGCCCATATTCAAACTGTTAAAGAAAGACGCAGTGATCAAATGGACATATGAGTGTCAAGAAGCTTTTGATCAAAGAATACTTGTCAAACCCACCAGTTCTGGTTCAACCCGAGCTAGGAAGACCTTTGTTCTTGTACCTGACAGTCTTGGCTTTTGGCTGTATCTTGGGGCAACACGATGTGACTGGGAAGAGGGAGCAAGCCATATATTACCTGAGAAAGAAGTTCACCAGTTATGAAGCCAAATACACTTGTTAGAAAGAACTTGTTGCGCCTTAACTTGGGTCGCCCAGAAGCTCAGACATTATCTGCTGGCTTACAACACATATCTCATAACCAGGATGGATCCTTTGAAATATATATTCCAGAAGCCGATGCCTACAGGAAGGTTAGCAAATTGGCAAATCCTGCTCACAGAATTTGACATTGTCTATGTCATTCGCACGGTAATGAAAGCCCAAGCCTTGGCAGATCATCTAGCTGAGAACCCGGTCGATGATGAATACCAACCTCTAAGCACGTATTTTCTAGATGAGGAAGTGAACTCAATTGATGTAATGCCAGAGGGCACTAATACTTGGAAAATGTTCTTTGATGGAGCTGTAAATGCAAAAGCTGTCGGGATCGGAGCAATTCTGATTTCACCCACAGGGAAGCATTATCCGATAATAGCCCAGCTTCGGTTCTTTTGCACAAATAACACAACCGAGTATGAAGCTTGCATCATGGGCATGAACATGGCAGTTGATATGGATATAGAAGAATTGTTAATTATGGGATATTCCGATTTGACCATCCGGCAAGCCCAAGGAGAATAGGAAACTTGAGACATCAAACTCATCCCATACAAGAAACACATAGAAGATCTTAGTAAACGGTTCAAGTCTGTCGAGTTAAGGTATATTCCTCGATTCCATAATGAGCTAGCGGATGCATTAGCTACTTTGGCCTCAATGCTGCCATACCCGGGTAATTGTCATATTGACCCGCTGGAAATTTTCGTCTGAGAAAGCATGGTTATTGCAACGCAATTGAAATGGAGTTAGATGTTCAGCCATGGTACCATGATATCAAAAGGTTTTTGAAAACAAAAGAATATCCCGAGCAAGCCAGTGGAGATCAAAAGAGAACTATCATAAGGCTTGCAAGTAATTTCTTTTTGAGAGGCGAGGTCCTATACAAAAGAACTCCAGATCTGAATCTGTTGAGGTGCGTAAATTCCTGAGAAGCTGAAAAGATAATGAACGAAGTGCATTTTGGAGTATGTGGGCCTCACCTAAATGGATATTTCCTTGCAAAGAAATCCTCCGTGTAGGTTATTACTGGATGACCATGGAAAAGGATTGTTTCAGTTTCATTCGGAAATGCCATCAGTGCCAGATACACGGTGACTTGATTCATGCACCTCCTTCAGAGTTACATCCTATGTCAACACCTTGGCCGTTCGTTGCTTGGGGCATGGATGTTATTGCACCAATCGAACCGAAAGCTTCAAATAGCACAGATTCATCCTGGTTGCCATTGATTATTTCACAAAGTGGGTCGAAGCAGTTACCTTCAAAGCCGTCACCAAGAAAGCAGTGGTGGACTTCGTGCATTCCAACATTATTTGTCGTTTTGGTATTCCTAAAAATATCATTACAGACAATGCTACAAATCTGAATAGCCACTTGATGAGGGAAGTATGCGAACAATTTAAAATCACGCATCGAAATTCTACCCCTTATCGGGCAAAAGCTAATGTAGCTGTTGAAGCAGTGAACAAGAATATCAAGAAGATCCTTCGGAAAATGATTCAGGGATCCAGACAATGGCATGAGAAGTTGCCCTTCGCACTATTGGGGCGTCGCATAACTGTGCGCACGTCATTGGGGCCACGACTTCTTATTGGTTTACGGCATTGGAGCTGTAATACCTGTAGAAGTTGAAGTTCCCTCTCTTCGGATCATTGTAGAAGTTGAGATCGAGGATGAAGAATAGGTCAAAAACCGTTTGGAATAGTTGACCATGATCGATGAAAAGCGAATGACCGCGGTTTGCCACGGGCAGTTGTACCAACAAAGAATGGCTCATGCCTAAAATAAGAAAGTGCAGCCCAAAAAATTTAAAGTGGGGCAGCTCGTTCTGAGACGTATTCTCCCACATTATGAAGAAGCCAAAGGAAAATTTTCTCCAAATTGGAAAGGTCTGTACATTATAAGAAGAATGTTGCCAAAGAAAGCACTGTATTTAGAAGATATTAGGGAAAATGATCCCGAGACAACTGTCAATGTAACGTAGTCAAAAGGTATTATGTTTGACACTTTTTACATCTTTAACATGCTCCGATTAGGATGATGAAGGCTTTCATTATTGCTATCCAAACATCGTTAACCCTTTTGCTAACCCTTTTGAGCCAGTTACCTTTCTTTGATTGCCCTCTTTGGAACCTGAAGATGTTATTAAAAAAAATAAACAAGAAAGAAAAAGGAGAAGAAAAACAAAACGAAAACAAAAGGGGGAGAAAGAAGAAGAAAAAGAAAACAAAACAAAAATCCAAACAAGTTCATGTTCCTTGAACTACGTTTGACTTGATTCTGAAAGGATATGTAGGCATCCTCTCCCTGAGGTTCAGTCACATCAAAATAAAAATCCACATTCCTCCAAAAGTTGAAACTGGGGCAGATGTTACAATGGTTCGATGATGGTTTCTCTTGAAAGGTTCTAAAGTTGTAATTCAATCCAAATTCTTTTTACCAAAATCCTTTTCAAGTTCTTCCGATCACTCAACGAGAATGTTCAAGAATTGGAGGCTACAGTCATTTAGATCAAATGCAACCAAAATGAGATAAATAAAATGAGAGAATCTTATTGGTGAAAACCCTCACGGGCACCACAGGGCGATGTCGAGCAGAGAAAATGAAAATGAGAGTCTTGTTAGTGAAAACCCACAAAGGGCACTATAAGGCGATGGTGAGAAGAGAAATGAGAGAGGTCAGCTGGTGAAAAACCGCAAAGGGCGCCACTGATTGAAAAGAGGATTTTCACAGCCACTAGCATCGACACAGTGTTGGGCAAGATTTCTTGGCTTCAAGGAAAAGTTGTGATAAATTTCTGAGAGTCGGACGGTTTGCACAGATTAGGCATCCAGTCTAAAAGCATGTCATGTTCATTGAAGTCCGCATGTACTCCAAATAAGTCTTTCTTTCCTTTCCCCGGAAGGGATACCTCTTGTCTAAATTCATTGTCCGTTCCATTGTTTGTTTTTCTTTAAATCCCTTTCGATATAAGTCTGTTCCAAAACTAAGGCAAAGAAGGGATGTCAAGATTGATTTACAAGGCTCTCGTTTGATACAAAGCACCCAACCTCGGCAGGGGCATCAAGTTAACCCCGACTGGCCATGGTGGCTGATGTTTGAAATCAAAACTCTCTAGATAAAGAAGTCAAATTGAAGTTCCTACAAGGGCGAAAGTGAAGTTGAAAAGGTTGATTCCCATGCGGCTAACCATCTTGGCAAGGTTTGAAAAGTCAAGAATTCCCAAATGCTCTAAGGTTAAAGCTGGATGAAAGAAATCGAATACCCACAAAAGGCAAAATAAAGTTGAAAAAGGTTAGGTCCCACATGACCAACCATTGTGATAAATTCTGGAAAAGCAAACGTTCTCCGAGGCTAGAAGTGAAAGTAGTATTTAGGAAACAACTAGTGGCAGGTTGAAATCATCATCAAAAGAAGATGGGTCAAGATCAAGTAACTGAAACACTCAAGGCCGCAAAATCAATCACCGTCTCAAACTAACAATTCTTCTTTGTCTGAAAAACAGGAAACAAGTGCAATCCAAAAGCAACCTAGCAAGAAGCAGGTGCAACAAAAAAAAAAGAAAAAAAAAGAGAAATTGCGCGAGAGCCAGAAATAGCTCTGCAGCAAGCAACAACTCCAAAAGGAAGTCTTCTCCAATTTCTTTCCTGCATTATTAATCATTCTCTTTATATAAACAAATAATAATAATAATAATAATAATAAAGAGGTTCAAAATCATGGTAGCATAGGGTCTCCACTCCCTAGCTGCGTTTTCCAATATAGGGTCTCCACTCCCTAGTTGATTTTGTTTTAGACATAGGGTCCCCAGTCCTTAGTCTCTCTTCCAACATAGGGTCTCCATTCCCTAGTTGATTTTAGTTTAGACATAGGGTCTCCACTCCCTAGTCGCTTTTCCAACATAGGTCTCCACCCCCTAGTTGATTTTATTTTAGACATAGGGTCTCCACTCCCTATTCTCTCTTCCAACATAAGGTCTCCACTCCCTCGTTGATTTTATTTTAGGCATAGGGTCTCCATTCCGTAGTCTCTTTTCCAATTATAGGGTCTCCACTCCCTAGTTGATGATATTTTAGACATAGGGTATCTACTCCCTAGTCGCCTTTCCAACATAGGGTCTCCACTCCCTAGTCGCTTTTCAAACATAGGTCACCATTCCCTAGTTGATTTTATTTTAGACATAGGGTCTTCACTCCCTAGTTACTTTTCTAACATAGGGTCTCAACTCCCTAATTGATTTTATTTTTGACATAGGGTCTCTACTCCCTAATCACTTTTCCAACATAGGGTCTCCACTCCCTAGTTGATTTTATCTTAGACATAGGATCTCCACTCCCTAATCTCCTTTTTCCAACATAAAGTCTCCACTTCCTAGTCTCGTTTTCCAACATAGGGCTTCCACTCCCTAGTTGGAGAACCATTTTGACAATACGGGTACACCATTCCCAGAGAATCATGTTTTCTCCGGGTACATCGTTCCTTACCCTTTTGTCTCTTTCAATAATGAAGCAGTACAGAGTTTTGTTACAAATAACTCACGAAGTTTTTCTAGTGAAAACTGGGGCAGAAAAATTGCGTTCGTTTGTTTGTTTTGGTATCTAAGCAGGTTTTCCCCCGAGGCACTGGTTTCGAGGTGACCGGAAGAAGAAGTCTCAATCAAAAATAAGAAAAGAAAAAGAAAAGAAAAGAATCCAAAATGCAGAAGCGGATGAAGGGACGTGGACTGCTCAAGACATGACTGAGGTCACGAGCATTGCATTTCCCATTTTGATCAGAAAAAGCCGTAAAAGAATGAACATCAAGGTTGGGATCGGATCAAAGTCTTCATGAAGAATCAGCCAAGACTCAAGATCAAGTTTCAGAAGACTTATAGATAGGAATCTTGTAACTCTTAGCTGATAGGCTTGTTTAGTTTCTTTTTCATTTTGACTTTGGTATAATAAGGAGTTCCGCAAGTAGCAACAACAGAAACAACAGTGAAATTATAGCTTTTCGGTAGTGCTAGCTACCAAAACTTCCAGAACTACACTGACCTGATCCTTTTATAGCCAAGTATATGTAGGCAACCTCAGAAGCAAGGTTCGGTCAAACTTTTTCAAAATGCTTCCCACGGAGTATCAAACGGGCAAAAATTATTCATGATTGCTCACTTTGTCTTTGCCCAAAAACTCTTCATGTTTCCGAGCAAAGACGGGCAACTATGAGCACCTAAGTTTTGCCTACATAGGCAATTCCTCCTAACAATAGTTCAAAAAATACTTTTCATTACTTTTATAGAATTCTAGATACTTTTCTTTATTTGTTTTGCATTTATCCACGTTGTTCATGCATATTTAGAAATGTTTTAAATCATAAAAATTATCAAAAATATTCTTTATCTTTCATTTAGTGTGTTAATCGCATTTAAGAATTAATCATAGGTTCGAAGCATAGTTAAAACAAAAATCACAAAAAAGAATATACATTAGATTTAATCAATCAGTTTAATTAATTAGTTTAAATGCTAGTTGGTCTTTTTTGCAAAATTAATTCAATTAGAAGTAATGTGGCTATTTTTGAAAAAAAATCTAAAAGAAAGAAAGAAAAGGCTGTTAAGCTAAAATCAGACTGGGGCATTGTTTCAAACCCAATTTTTGGCTACATTTTGTCCCAGCCCAATCCCAATACATGGTCCATCCCCCTATAACCAAAACGATGGTGTTTTGGTAACACCTAATCTCCACCCTTGATATCCCCTTGATCCTACGGTCCAGAACTAACCCTTCATCCCCCTTATATCTGTCCGAAACACCCCCCCCAAACCCTAAACGAACCCTCAGTCTCTCATCTCTCTCTAATCTCTCTTAACCTAGCCTCCCCTAAATCCCTCAAATCTTTCACCGCCTGCCACCATTCCAATCATCCCCAAATTAACACCCTACAATCCCCAGCCTCACCTCGTATCAAATCTATGACCAACTTCCCTATTAACCTCCCCAAATTGTAGAAATTTTAGATCTAAAAAACTCTAGAAAACCTAGTTTCACCTTTGTCGGTTCTTGAAGACTCAGAATACGATTCGACCTCAAACTCACGTCAATCGATTTTTCTCAACAAGTACTATCGACTGATGTTACTTTTGGCTCATTTCGAAAGGTGTTCGGGTTCGATGGTTGATTAAAACTTTACCTGACAAAGCTTTCTTTGCTTTGTTCAAGTAACATTCGCTTGTTTTTTGTTCCTTTATTCTTCTCCCTCTTATCTTGTTTTCTCATTTGTTTTCATACATTTTAGCATAATAGGATTTAATAAAATAGTTAGTTCTATGTTTGCATGCTTGGAGTTGTTTAATTACTTGTTAATTTTGATGCATTTAGTGTTAAAGAGCCACTATTTTTCTGTTTGGAAATTCTCTTCTGTTTCGGTCACTCGAGTTGGTATTGTTTTGTTGAATGGGGACCTGCCTTGTTTAACAGGCAGGCCCATTGGTTTTGAGTAAATAGGTGTGGGCTTAGGTGTGATGGTCAATTGGCCCAAATCTTTGAGTTTGTCACGGTAAAAGAAAATAAGTTAACAGAAGATAAAGAAACAGAAGGGGCTATTTTTAAAAAATAAATTAGACTTTAGGGGCTTTGGGAGTAGAATATAAAAGAAGAAGGGGG
>MCJB01049975.1:222189-295224 GCA_002018475.1 Nicotiana obtusifolia
GGGGGGGGGGGGGGGATAAAGAAAAGAATTAGCTGCAAATATGCAGCAGGCATTTTTCAGTTTTAGATTCCCTCCCCTCTTTGATTTTTCGTATTTCATGCTGATATATTTCCTCCCCTGACAGACCCTCTCTTTTTTTTTTTTCACTTAGCATATATACACACTTCTCCGGACAGAATGAAAAAAAAGAAGGCAATGATGCACAGGTTCCTTCACTCATACACGCATTCCTAGTAGAAAAAGACACATGGAAAATCCTCAAAAATACACAATCTTCTTTTCATTTCTACACTGATTTCACACTGACTGGACAGACTAGACATACACTCTTTTAGTTTCTTTTCCTGTTATTTTGGTCGTTCACTCTCCTGTGTTCTTTGGAGTTTGATTTAGCACCATCGCTTGTTTCACTACTGCTGTTGTTTTGATACTGCTGTTGCTTCACTCCAATTTCAGAGACTTATTTTCTATTTTTGTTGGCTTTGCTATAATTGGGTACTTTTTTTTGAACTTTGGACTACCAATTAGACATGAGACATGTTTGTATGGAAGAGATATATGTATTATGGAGTTGAGAAAATCACTCATGTTCAGCTTTTAATTCCTGCGTTCTTTCAAGTTATTTGGCATCTTTTGCTTCTTCTTTCTTGAAATTTCATGTTCTGTCTATATTTAGTTGGACCTCGGTTTGATGTCACATACATAAGTTTCTTCCTGTTATGGAGGATGATGAGCTTTCTATTGTATTCTTCTATGTTGATTTTAATGTAATGTTTGGCAGTCCCCAGTTTTATACTCCGTATGTTTGGAGATGTATTTGTCTAGGCAAAAACAACACTATTTCCTTACTTTCATAAAGATTTGTTTGTTATTGGAGCAGATGTCTTATTTGGCATGTGAGAAATTGAATTTGCCTGAAATTTCTTTCTCTGATTAACCTCTGGTGTTAGTAATTTACTATTGGTTAAGTTTGCTTTACTGTTGATGACAATTTACCTGCCAAAAGAAATGATAATCCATGCCTAACGTGATGTGCAGCAGTAGGGAGTAGTTTTTATGTATTGTTCCTTCCGTTTGGATTGCTGGTGTAGCCCATTTGATTTTACAAGAGCAGTTCTTCCCATCTCTATATCTAATTGAGCAGTATGTTATATTTGTACTTGTAATGGTCCAATTGTTCATGTTGTGGGCTCATTATGGAAGCCCATAGTTTGTGCCAAATTGCTAAAAGAGCCGTAACTCCTTTTTTTGTAGTTTCAGTGCAAATGAATTCAAATATTGAGAATGAGTGCAAAGCAATCATGTAAGATAGTAATTAGAGAAAGAAGCTCGGATTTAAAATAATGCTTGGTTAAATTATGTTTCTTAATTGGACTTTAGGGTTTGGTTTTGTTAATGCATGTCGGGCCTTTGGACTTACGAAGTATGATGGACCATTCCCATAATTTTAATAACCGATATGTATTATTTCTAAGGATAGAACATTAGTAAACCTTAAGTAATTCATTAAGGTGCAACCTTTAATAGCCCCCTAAAGTATAAATGGCCCTATCAATACTAGTATTGGCCGAATCATGTTGTTTCTTCCACAATAATTTTTCATCCATAACTCATGTCCCACAATAATCCAAAATTAGAATAAGCAACTTATGAACATTTGTAGCTTGCTTTAGACGCGATTAATAAAATATCAGACTATGGGTAGGGTTCCCGTGGCATAGTCACGATACATAAACCCCAACTCAAGTGCGTATTTCACGAGACTTGATCATAACTTCAAATAATAATAATAATAAACATGTTGTAAACCGCGGGTGCATTTCACATGATGCGATTCACAATGTGTACAAAAATAATAAGTGCGCGACATCGCGACTTATTCAAATAAACTCCATAAATCCTAAAAGCAATTAAAATTCTATTAAAAGCAGTTAGAAAGTAAAAGGCAATAGGTTTTAAAACATGGAATAAATCAGATAATTAGGCCAATTAGTAATAGTTGAGTGGCTGTGCTAAAACCATGGAATTCGGGAGTACCTCACACCTTCTCTCGGGTTAACAGAATTTCTTACACGGTCTTCTGTGTACGCTGACCATAAATATAGTCTATTTCCTCGATTTGGGATTTTAAAATAAACTGGTGACTTGGGAAACCATTATAATTATCCCAAGTGGTGACTCTAAATTAATTAAATAATCCTATTTTGAATAATGTCACTTTAATTGGAAAAACTCACCTATCCCCTATCCCTCGGAAAAAAAAGAGGTTTGATAAGCACTGCTACTAGAGACGCTTGTGTCACGACCCGGATTCCCAATATCGGTGTCATGATGACGCTTAATATTACTTGCTAGGCAAGTCAACATGAGATAACCAATTAACCATTTTAACAACTTAAAGTAGAGTAATAATAATTATTAACGATTTAATAAAGCAGTAATACATAAGATAAATCCATAATATAACACAGTCTACTCTAATCCCAGAAATCTGGAGTCACCTATGCATGAGCAACTAGAATAGTACAAATATGGTTTAAACGAAATACAATTGTTTAAACTGAAATAAACAGCGAAGACGGAAATAGAAGGGAACTTCAGGGACTGCGTACGCCAGCAGCTCTACCTCAAGTCTCCGCTGTAGACATGATCCGAGCGAAAGCATCACTGGACATCATTGGGACCAATATAGTATCTACACTAGAAGTGCAGAAGTATAGCATGAGTACAACCGACCCAATGTACTCCGTAAGTGTCGAGCATAACCCCGACAAAGTATGGACGAGGCTGTCATAAGACACCTACTAAGATCCTGCTCAGAGATATACATAAAGCAATTCAAATAACAAATAAGACATTTAACATAATAAAGGGGAGGGAACATGTAGAAAGAAAAGTACGATAAGAATGGCAAGCACAAAATCACCAAGTAGCCTTTTTACGAAATAAACAACAGTGCAACTAATTAAATCACCAGTCCGGACATCAAATAAAGCAGTAAAATCAATAATGGCACGACATTACCCTTTGTGCTTTTACTCTCATAATCACCATGTAATATCATAAATGCAATGACATGGCATCACCCTTCATCTTTTACTCTCATCCTCACAATATAATAATGATATGATAAATATATTGATACGGCATAACCCTCTGTGCTTTAATCCTCACAATCTCTCAGATAAATGATAGTCTATGTAAATAAGATATGACAACACCCTTCGTGCTTTTCGCTCTTCCTTACTAAGAAATAACACTAATCCACAATAGCAATGCAAGTTGGGCAGCAAATTTCACTTCATTTATAGTGTCTATGATAGAGAAACTCAACCTTTAATATCTCCACAACTCCAAAATAAATAATAAATATGAAGGCAAATAATTAAGGAAATAATAATCTAAGGCATGGAAAACATAGTCAATGGAACAACATGGTACAATAAAATAATTTTCACCAGCATGTTTTAACCCAACGATGATGCATATATACTCGTCATCTTACATATACGTTGTACCCACGCATAAATCACGTAGCAAATAGACAAACAAGTCTTAATTCCCTCAAGTCAAAGCTAACCACAACACTTATCTCACTTCGCAATCAAGTCAATGCTCAACCACGACTTTTTCTTTAGAATTAGCTTCCAAACCAATTAAATCTAGCCCAATATAGCTCAAGTAATTTAAAATAAGCTTTAGAAACTATCCACGAGTGAAAAATATTCGATCTTTAATTAAACTGAAAAAAGTCGACAAAGTCAACTCGGGGCCCGCTTGGTCAAAATCCGAGATTCCGACCAAGACCCGATTGTCCATTCACTCGAGACAACTTATGTTATTCGTTTGAAATCTGATATCAATTTGAGGTCTAAATCTCAATTTTATAAAATCCCTAATTTCTACCATGAAATTCATCGATTAAAGGTTAAAATCAATGGGTAATTATAAAAATACATAATACTAGTTTAAAATCACTAACCAATGAAGTTGGGATGAAAATCTCCTCAAAATTGCCTCTAGACCTAGCTCTAGATTTCAAAATGGTATTTTGTGAAATAATCCTGATTTCCAGCAGTTAAAATAGTCGGGCGTCACGTGTTCTTCGCATTCGCGAAGAACACTGACCTTTTGGCTTCGTGTTCGCAAAGGCTTATTCCCCATCCCACCTTCGCGTTCACGTCCTATGGTAGGCATGCACGATAAAAACCAACCCGTGCCTTCCCAGACCTCCCCAAAGCATCACATTTGAGAGAGGTGAGACGCGTTCGCGAAGGGTAATCCCCCTAATGTTTCGCTTTCGTGTCCTTCCTCTCGTATTTGTGAAGAGTAACCAGCCCCTAGCCCAAGTTTTCCCTTCACAGTCATGAGAGAGCCTTCGCGATCGCGAAGCACTGCGCACCAGTAGAAAAACTAGCAGTCTCCTAAGTCGAAAAATGGTCCTAAGCTTATCGGAAACTCGCTAGAGGCCCTCGGGTTCCAAACCGAACATGCACACAAGTCTAAAAATATCATAAGAACTCGCTCACCCGGTAAAAATACCAAAATAACATCCGGAACCACAAATCGTACATCAAAACAAATGAAATTTAAAAGGAAACTCAGGGTAGCTAGAAATACAACCAAGCATCTGATACCTATCAAACAACTCGGAATTACACCAAATTTTGCAGACAAGTTTCGAATAGCAAAACAGACTTATTCCAAGTCTCAAAACCAAAATCTGAACCCGATAAAAATAAAGTCAACCTATGGTCAAAGCTAAGAAATTTATAAACATTCAAATTGCCAACTTTCGTCAAAATCCAAAATCACAAGAAACATCAAATGAAGATGTGGGAGGTCTGAGATCATGAAATTTAAGGCCAGTACTCAAAACGAACTATCGGGTCGTCACATTTTTCACCTTTAAAAGAAATGTTCGTCCTCGAACGGACATTAAAAAGTACCTGGACTGGTAAAAAAGTGGGGGTATCTATCAGCGTATCGGACTTGAACTCCCATGTAGCTGCCTCGATCCACTGATCTTTCCATTGCACTTTCACAGAAGGAAAAATCTTAGATCTCAACTTTCGAACCTGCCGGGTACAATATCCACCGACTCCTCCTCATAGGCAAAATTATCATCAAGCTGAACTGTGCTGAAGTCTCGAACATGTAAGATGTCCTCATGGAATTCTGAAGCATGAAAACGTGAAATACCGGATGTACCACTGATAGACTAGGAGGCAATGCAAGCGTGCAAGTAACCTCCCAAAATCTCTCTAAGATCTCAAATGACCCAATAAACCTCGAGCTCAAGTTTTCTTTCTTTCTGAACTACATCACGCTCTTCATACACAACACTCGAAGGAGAACGTTCTCACCCACCATATATGCCACATCTCGAACCTTCTAGTCCGGATAAATCTTCCGTCTGGATTTGGCTATAATCGCTCCTGAATTACCTTAACCTACTTCATAGAATCATAGACCAAATTAGTACCCAACAACCTAGCCTCTCGGGGCTCAAACCATCAAATCAGTGAACAACATCGCCTCCCATATAAGGCCTTATACGATGGCATCTGAATACTCGACTGACAACTATTGTTGTAGGCAAACTCCATTATAGGTCAAAATTGATCCCATGAATCTTCAAAATCCATAACACAAACATGTAACATGTCCTCCAAGATTTGAATAGTGCGCTTGGACTGTCCGTCCATCTGAGAATGAAACGATGTGCTCAACTCGACCTGCGTGCCCAACTCACGCTACACGGCTCTCAATGCGATGCAAAATGCATTCCTCAGTCCTAAATGATAGAAATGGGCACATCGTGCAGGCAGATAATCTCTTATATGTAAATCTGAGCTAACCGCTCTGAAGAATAGAAGTCACCGCCGGAATAAAGTGTGCCGACTTAGTCAACCCGTCCATAAAAACCAAGATTGTGTCATATTTCTTCAAGGTCTGTGGTAAGCCTACCACAAAATCCATAGTGATGCGCTCCCACTTCCACTCTGGTATCTCCAATCTCCGAATCAATCCACCCGGTTTCTGATGTTCATACTTCACCTGTTGACAAGTCAAACACCGAGATACATAAGCAACAATGTTTTTCTTCATTCTTCACCACCAATAGTGCTATTTCAAGTCACTGTACATCTTCGTGACACCTGTGTAAATAGAATAGCGCGAACTATGAGCCTTCTCAAGGATCAACTCTCTCAACCCATCAATATTTGGAACACCAATCGACTCTGAAGCTGCATAACACCATCATTACCAATCACAACCTCTTTGGTACCACCACGTCGCACCGTATCCTTCAACACCAACATGTGAGGATTATCAAATTGGCGAGCCTTGATACGCTCCAACAATGATGATTGTGCTACGACACAAGCAAGAATATAGTTGCGCTCCGAAACATCCAATCCCATAAATTGATTGGCCAAAGCCTGAATATCCATGGCTAGTGGCCTCACGACTATCGATAAATATGCCAAACTGCCCATGGTCTCAAGCTTTCTACTCAATGCATCAGCCACTACATTGTCCTTCTTTGGATGATATAATATGGTGATATCATAATCTAACTATCTCTATTGCTGCAAATTAAGGTCTTCTTCTTGAAGAGGTGCTGGAGACTCCGATTGTTGGTATAGACCTCATAATGAACGTCGTACATATAGTGCCTCCAAGTCATCAGCGCGTGAACAATAGCTACATACTTTAAGTCACGAATAAGATAATTCTTCTCATGAACCTTTAACTACCAAGACACGTAGGCAATCATCCTGCCATCCTGCATCAATACAGCTCCAAGCCCAATACGCGATCCATCTCAATACACAGTATATGATCCCGAACATGTAGGCAACACCAACACTGGAGCTATAGTCAATGCATTCTTGAGCTTCTGAAAGCTAAATTCACCCTCATAAGATCATTTGAAAAAAGCACCTTTTGGGTCAACTTAGTCAATTGTGCTGAGATAGATGAAAACCCATCCACGAATCGGCGATAATAACTCGTCAAACCCAAGAAGCTCCGAATCTCCATAGCTGAAGTAGGTCTAGGCCATTTTTGAATTACCGAATTCATCTTTGGATCCACTTTAATGCCCTCGGAAGGTACAACATGGCCCAAAAAGGTAACCGAGTCCAACCATAACTTACACTTTGAAAACCTGGCATATAATTGTCGATCCCTCAAAGTCTGAAGTACTATCTGAAGATGCTGCTCCTCTCGACTGCGGGAGTAGACCAAAATATTATCAACAAAGACGATCACAAATGAATCCAAATAGGGCTTGAACACCTGGTTTATCAAATCCATAAAGGATGTTGGAGCATTAGTCAAACCAAATGACATCACTAAGAACTCATAGTGACTATACCAAGTCTGAAAAGTTGTCTTAGGGACATCCGACGCCCTAGTCTTCAACTGATAATAGACAGATCTCAAGTTAATCTTAGAAAACACCTTGGCTCCCCGAAGCTGATCAAATACGTCATCAATCCTCGGCTAAAGATACTTGTTCTTTATAGTGACTTTGTTCAACTGCCGATAATCAATACACATCCTCATCATTCCATCCTTCTTCTTCACAAACAACACTAGTGCACCCCAAGGTGTGACACTAAGTATAATAAATCCTTTATAGCAAATTCTGGCAACTGCTCCTTCAATTCTTTCAACTCAACTTGGGCCACACGATATGGTGCGGTAGAAATGGGCTGAATGTCTGGAACCAGATCAATGCAGAAGTCGATATCTCTGTCGGGTGGCATCCTTGAAAATTTGTGAGAAAGACCTCTTGAAACTTGCGCACAACTAATACTGAATCCATGGAAAGAACCACCATACTAGGATCACAAGTACAGTCCAAATATGCCAAAAACTCCTTCTCGACCTTACATCAAGCCTTCAGATATGAAATGAACCTGCTAGTGGAATAGCTAGGAATCCCTCTCCACTCTAATCGAGGCAATCCCAACATGGCTAATGTCATAGTCTTGGCGTGACAGTCCAAAATAGTATGATAAGGTGACAACCAATCCATCCCTAAGATCACGTCAAAATCCACTCTATAAAGAAGTATAAGGTCTACCCTACTCTCATAGCTCTCGATAGAAACCACACACGAGCAATAAACACGATCTACCATAATAGAATCTTCCATAGGCGTATACACATAAACAGGAGCACTTAAAAAATCACGAGGCATAACCAAATATGAAGTAAAATAGGATGACATATATGAATATGCGGAGCCCGAATCAAATAAAACTGAGGCATCTCTATGGTAAGCCAGAACAATACGTATGATGACCGCATCAGATGACTCTACCTCACGTCTAGATGGAAATGCATAGAAATGGAGTTGAGCCCCACCACTCTGACATTTGCCTCTCGGACGGCCCCTCCCTAGCTGACATCCACCTCTAATAGCGTAACCACCACCTCGGGCTGCCTGACCCCGCCTCTAGCTGGTTGAGTAGACAGTGGAGAAGATAATGCTGAAACCATGGCACGAGCACTCTGCTGTGGCATGCTTCCCTGTGGAATAGGGTAAAACCTCGCGAAGTGCATCGGATCTCCACAAGTATAACAAGTCCTCAGCTGCTGTGACTGTTGACCCAGAAACTGACCCTTTCGACCTGAAGAACCACCCTTATAACTTTGAATCCAAGGTGCATTGACCGGAGCTAAAGGTATGTTGTAGGCTAGCTGCTCAGGATGAGACCCATAAGAACCCCAGCTACCCGAAGCATCATATGATGCCTGAAGCGCTAACTGAATTGTCCTGGGAGGATGGTCTCTACCAAATGAACCCCTGCATCTAGACAGGCACCACTGAAACCGCCAAAATGCCGAGGCCTCTTCTCAAATACTGCTTTCCTACCCTGACCGCAAATCATCTCAATCTATCTAGAAATCTCTATCACCCGCTGGAAAGGAATATCATCCCTAGTATCCTTGGCCATCTTTAGACTGATACCAAAAGTAAGGACATCAAAGAATCTCCTCATATTCTCCCTCTCAGTAGAAAGAAAGACAACTACATGGCGAGCTAAATCTACGAATCAGGTCTCGTACTGGGTAACTGTCATGCTACCCTGCTGAAGGTGCTTACACTGCCTACTGTACTCCTCTCTCAGAGTAAAAGGAACTAAATTTTCAAAAAATAGCTAAGAGAATAGATCCCAAGTGAGTGGAGGTGATCCTACTGGTCTGGCTCGATCATAGTCCTGCCACCACCTCTTGGAAGTGGCGTGTATCTGAAATACCACGAAGTAAACTCCATTGGACTCCAATATACTCATGTTGCATAACACCTCGTGGAAATAGTCAATGAAATCTTATGGGTCCTCAGAAGGCGTGCCACTAAAGCGAGTAGGAAATAACTTTGTGAACTTGTACAATCTCATCAACCCCTTAAAACATATTGTGGTCCTCTCCCCAATCTATGTAGCAATAATAGGCTGAACCACTCCAACTAGCAAAACTGCCAGAGTCTGATATTCATGAGCCATCTGCTATGGTGTATGAGTAGCAGGAGTCTGGGATCCTCCCCATCCTGAGAGATATCTGGTGCCACAGAAAATGCATCGGTCTGGGCCACGCTCTCCATAAGGCCTACTAAGCGGACTAGAGCATCCTGAAGTACCGGGGTAGAAATAAAACCCTCTGGGACCTGAGCTGGTCCAACTGGCACGGTCTGAACAAGAACCTCCTCCTCCTGCTCGATTTGAGGCTGTACAATAGGTGATGCAGCACATGCTCTTGGCTAAGCTCTTCTTCTACCTCTAGCTCAACCTCGGCCCCAACCTCTACCCTTGGTAATGGCAGCAACCTAGGGCTCTAGCTCCTGAACGGTCGTGGATGTTGTACGTGTCCTCACCATCTACGAGAGAACAAGAATGGAATGATTCGAACTTCAGTGATTGAATAAAACCGCACGATAGAGAAATAAAGAAGTGGGATTTTACTAAAGCTCTATAGCTCTAGAAGATAAGTACAGATGTCTCCATACCGAGACTCTACTAAGCTTGCTAATGACTCGTAAGACCTAAGCTTCTTAGTGTTTTGATACCAACTTGTCACTACTCGGATTCTCAACCTTGGGGCCGAGATGGAGCCTAACATCTACTTTCTAGGCAAGTCAACATTAGATAACCAATTAACCATTTTAAAAACGTAAAATCGAGTAATAATAATAATTATTGATGATTAATAAAGCAATAATACATACGATAAACCCATAATATAACATGGTCTAGTCTAATCCTAGAAAATCTAGAGTCACCAGTGCATGAGCAATTAGAATACTACAAGTATGGTTTGAACGAAATACAATTATTTGAAATGAAATAAACAGCAAAGACAGAAATAGAAGGGGACTTTAGGGACCCCAAAAGCCAGTAGCTCTACCTCAAGTCACCACTGTAGATATGATCCGAGAAAAAACCCCTAGACTCTGTTGGGACAAATGCCAGTATCTGCACAAGTGCAGAAGTGTAGTGTGAGTATAACTAATCCAATGTAATCCGTAAATGCCGAGCCTAACCCCGATAAGGCAGTGATGAGGCAATGACAAGACACCTACTAAGATCCTGTGCAGATATATACATAAAACAACAGAAATGACAAATAGGGTGTTTAACATAATAACGGGGAGGAAAAAGAAAAGTACGATAAGAATGGAAAGTACAAAATCACCAAGTAGCCTTTTCACGAAATAAACAATAATACAATGAATTACATCACCAATCCGGACATCAAATAAAGCAATTAAATCAACAGTGGCACTAGGGCTATGCACGCATTGGATCGGATTGGATTTAGCACATTTCGGATTGAAATCTCGGATTTTGAATTCTACAAAATACAATCCGAATCTGACCCGAATTAACATTGAATTGGATCAAATTTTAAAGTTTGGTTCGGATAAATATTTCGAATTGTCGGATCAGATTGTCTGCAATAATATGGCTTATTGCCAATCATAATCACCCTTTCTTAATGCTCTCTGTATCTTGCCACCGAGATTGGTGCTTATAAATTAAAATAAGAATGAATTAACCCTTGCTTTTGCTTTAGCAGATGCTGCTAATTAACATAGGAATTTTCAAAGACTAGGAATTTCCAAAGACGTTTCAAATACTGCTTAATGCTTCCACCAGTAAGATTGTTGGTTACAACTTATGTTAGGAGAAAACGCAATCTGATTAACAAAACAAACTCAGTGAATATGATGAAAATACCATTCTTCTCCTAAAACAGTTCAACGGCTTCTTCTTGAATAAACAAACCACAATTTGAATTACATTGAAAGGCAACAGTTGTCTTTTATTGTGATAAATAAAACATAATCTTCATACTGTCATAGCAAAATAAAACAAACCAAGATCCCCAATAGTTATCTAATAAACTGAATCAACAAGAATTCTTTAACAGATTACACAAAAGAATTCCAAGTTCCAACTTTCGGGAAGCCACATATATACTGTTAACACAACACAACCAGGCCTAATGTAGCTCTCAATCTCAGTAGGAGTGTGAGATAACCATTAACCCTTTTAGTCGATAAAATCGTAAAACTATACAATTCATCAATCAAGAATTTGCAATTTCAAACAATTCAAAGAGCATTTCAGAAAAAGAAGAAGTACAACAGAGTTTAAGCTATCCCCAGAAACATACAACAAAACAAGAAGCATGTGTGCTGAAGATAATGAAATACCTGAGCTTGTACGACAAATGGAAAATCACTATGTGTCGACAATGCAAGGCTCTCTTCGTATTAATAATTTCTATAGAATAAGATAGTAACACAAGAAATTAGTTTAGAAGTAATCTAAATAAACATATAAATAAAATATACATTAAACACAAGTAATAGAAGAAATAAGATAGTCTTACCAGCTTCAAGTTGTTCAAGATTATCTAAATCTTCTTCAATTTTAACCGGAGTTGTTGATTCATTCCAAATCAAATCTTGGACACACACAAGAGCTTGAACCAATCTAGGAGTCAATGAACTTCTGAATGAATCAAGTATGTATCCGCCAGTACTAAAGGATGATCCTGAGGCACACTAGAAATCGGAATGGCTAGCACATCACGTGCCATCTCAACAAGAGTGGGAAATCTAGGTAAGTTCAACTTATACCACCCCAGAACGTTAAACTTTTCATGGTCTTCCTCAACATCTTCACCCAAATATTTATCTAACTCTATTTTAGAGTCGACTCCACCACACTTCTTATGCTTCTTTTAAATCTTGAATGATTTTTGAGAGCGATGATGAATAAGTAGATGAAGATGGATATGAACCAAGAGAAGATGGAGAAGATGGACATGAACCAAAACAATGATTTTTCTTTGCATATACATTGAACAAAGTATCCATTTATGTTTTCACCTCCTCTTGTATTTTCTCACCTACTGTTTCTCCAAACATAGCAGCAGGCGCAAATGAAAGAGTATGAAATTTGTGGCGTGGATCCAACACACATGAAATAAAAATTATTTTATTCATCTTTTGTGGATCCCCAATACTTGTCAAATTTCTCTTTCATATTCTTTTCCATTTCTCTCAAGAAAGCATCTTCATTTTGCATCACCTATTTCAAAGAATAAGCAACAACACATATTTTAAGAAAGTGCAGAATAGACGTAATATAAAAATTTTCAGAAACTTCATAATACGTCTTACACTATCCCAATCACTACTTAAAAGTGGACCTGCAGGTTGTCCATCCTCACAAATGTAGTTAGAAATACATGACATCAAACCATAATCAATATCATAATATTTTATAAAGGCTTCCTCATAAACTGTAGCAACCTTAAACACTAAGTATGTGGAGTTCCACCTAGTAGGAACATCCAAGCACAATAATTTTTTAGAAGTTATCCTATCAAGATCACAACATTCTTTAAGAATTTTCCATCTTGCGGGAGATTGTCTATGTACCTAACAGCTTGTCTTTTTCGTTCAACAGATACACTCCCTTTTCTCAACCCATCTTGAACAACTAGATTGATGATGTGAGCCACACATCTCACATGAACATGCTTACCTTCCATCAAGTTAGTGTTTCATCTGGTAAATTGTTTGGATAACTCTTTAACCATCACATTATTAGAACTCGCATTTATCAACTGTCACAATAAATACTTTATCCACTCCCCATTGAAGTAAACACTTAGCAATACCACTAGCTAAATCTTGACCTTTGCAACTAGTAATTGGATAAAAATTCAATATCTTTTTATGCAATTTTCCATTCTTGTCGATGTAATGGGCTGTAACACACATATAGTTAATTCTTTGAATTAAAGTACATGTAGCAGTCTTAATACATATTCTCTGTTTTGATTCTTTATGAATTGACTTCAAAGCAAGTTTCTCTTCATGGTATATCTCAAGACAATCCCTAGTCATAGTAGTACGAGATGGAATATGAAATCAAAGTTGAAGAGTTCTCACAAAGTCTCAACATCCATCTTTTTCAACAGAAATAAAGAGCTGTTCATCTTCAATAATCATACGAGCTAAAGCCATCCTATATGCCTCTTGATCAAATTTCCAAGTGATAACTGAAACATCACCTGTTTGACCTTTCTATTGAAAAGCTAATGTTGTCTGGCTTGTTCCCGCCTTGTTGGGATTGTTCGGACATTTTGGAATATGCGATAACAAATTGCTTGTGCCGCTATTCTTGGTATCAGCTACATATTCTTTTGAACAATACTTGCATTTTGCTTTTTGCACACCCTCGACATCAGTGAACTTGTTTAAGTGGTGCCAAGCAACTGATGTTTCTTTAACCATTTTTTTTCTTTGAACCATATTGAGATTCACTGTTGGTTGTAGAATCATTTGAAGCACCACTTTATCACATTTTTCAACAATTTAAAGTTCATTCGGCATCTCTTCCTCATTTTCCATCTACAAAAACAACAAAATTTAAAGTAAAATCAAACGTGGAAGAACAGAATATGAAAGCGGCATAAAAGACATAACATAAAGCCAAATCAATATATATACCCAAAAATTAGAAAAAGACAGCATGAAATTTCAAAAAAAAAAAAAAGACACAAAAACAAAAGAGAACTAAGTTTTTGGAGTATACTTATGTTTTGATATTGGGTATCAGCTGAGTTAGTCAATGGTGAGCCTAGCACAGATCCTGTAGTCTCTCTGTAACTCACACAAAAAAAAACACAAAAAACACACACAAAAATACCTCGATTTGATTTCTACCGTGAAATAAAAGGTGAAAAACACCAACTTAAAGCTCTAAGAAAGAGGTCAAAAGCAACCATAAAACCAACAATAATTAATAGTTAGATAGAGATGTCAGTCTTACCGTCGATTAGGGTTGTGCGTCATTTGGTCGTGACTAAGATTGGAAATCGACCAGGGATTTGGACTCTTGGAGAAGAGAGGCAGAAGTCTGAACAGAGAAATGTAAAAGACAGATATCGATATAACCTATGTGGGCTATCTGAAAAATAAAATATGAAAGAAGCCTAACCCTAAAATTATTGTCTAGTATTTATATAGGTCCATATAATTTCGCATTTCGAGTTGGATCGAATTAAAATTATACCAATCCGAATCGAAATTTTACAAAACACAATCCATATCCAATCCAAATATCCAAAATCCGAAAATCCGAAATTGAGTGGATCGGTTCGGATTTCGGATATCCGATCCAAATGCACAGCCCTAAATGGCACGATACCACCCTGAACTTTTACTCTATCACCCTCCGTGTTTTTAATCTCATCCTCACCAAATAATAATTATATGATAAATAAAATGGCACGACATCACTCTTCGTGCTTTTCAATCTTCCTCACCAAGCAACAACACTAATCCACAATAGTAATTCAAGGTAGGAAGAAAATTTAACTTCAATTATAATGTCATGATAGACAAATTCAACCTTCAATATCTCAACAACTCCAAGATAAACAATAAATACAAAGGCAAACAATTAAGAAAATAATAATCTAACTAAGGCATGGAAAGAATAGTTAAAGGAACAACTTTGTACAATAGAACAATCTTCACCCGCATGTTTTAACCCAATGATAACGCATAGACACTCGTCACCTTACATATACTTCGTCCCCACATATAAATCACGTGGAAAATAGACTAACAAGTCTTAATTCCCTCAAGTGAAAGTTAACCATGACAGTTACCTCACTCCTCAAGGAAGTCAATGCTCAATCATAGCTTTTCCTTTAGAATTAGCCTCCAAACAATCAAACCTAACCAAATATAGTTCAAATAATTCAAAATAAGCTTTAGAAACTACCCATGATTGAAAAAGATTCGATCTTTAATGAAATTGAAAAAGGTCAATAAAAGTTAACCCCGAGCCCGATTGGTCAAAACCTGAGATTTGTACCATGACCTGATTACCCATTCATCCCCAATCCCGATTATGTGGTTTGTTTCAAAATCCAACCTCAATTTGAGGTTTAAATCTCAGTTTTATAAAATTTCTATTCTACCCAAAACTCCAAAATTCTATCATAAAATTCATATATTAAAGGTTAAAATCAATGGGTGATTATGAAAATACATAAAAACTAGTTAAAAATCACTAACCAATGAAGTTGGGATGAAAATCTCCTCAAAATTTTCTCTAGGTCGAGCTCTAGCTTTCAAAAATTGTGTTTTGTGAAATAATCCTGATTTTCAATTATTAAAATAGCCGAGCGTTAGGCGTTCTTAATGTTCGAGAAGCACCTGACGCGTTTGCGATGAACACAGACCTTTTGGCCTTCACGTTCGCGAAGACTTCATCGCGTTCGCAAAGGCTTATTCCCCAGCCCGCATTCGCGTTCGCATCCCATGGTACGTGGTTGCGATGAAGACCAACCCTGCCTTCCCAGACCTCCACAAAGCATCTAACCCAATGATTCACATTCTCAAACCTCCCTAACCCATCTAACCCTGCCTTCCGCTCCCCCACCCCCCATCCCCCCAATGCTTCACGTTCGCATGCTTTCTCTCGCGTTCGTGAAGAGTAACCAGCCCCAGCCCAAGTTTCCCCTTCGCGATCGCAAGACAGCCTTTGCGATCGCAATGCACTGCGCACCAGAAGAAAAACCAGCAATTTCCTAAGTCTAGATATGGTTTGAAGCCTATCTAAAACTCACCGGAGGCCCTCGAACTCCGACCCGAACATGTACACAAGTCTAAAAATATCATATGAACTCGCTCGCGCGATCAAAACACCAAAATAACACCCAAATCATGAATCAGACATCAAAACACATGAAATTTAAAAGAAAACTCATGAGTAGCTAGAAGTATAACCAAGCGTCTGATTCCTATCAAATCAAGTCGAAATTACACCAAATTTTGGCAGACAAGTTTCAATTATCAAAACAGACCTATTTCAAGTCCCAAAACAAAAATCCCAATCCGATAACCATAAAGTCAACCTAAGGTCAAACCTAAGAATTTACTAAACATTCAAATTGCCAACTTTCGACCAAATAAGTCAAATAAACCTAGGGACCTCTAAATTAAATTTTGGGAATACGCCCAAGTCCAAAATCATAATACGAATCTACTGAAATTGTCAAAATACCAATCCAGGGACGTTTACCCAAAATATTGACCACGGTCAACTCTAGCCTTATGTTTATTTAAATTTTTATTTTTTTCAAAATTTCAAATAAAAGCTTTTCGAAAAGCGACACAGGTCATATATTGAAACCAAGAACTGAAATAAAGCTAAGGGAGGTCCCAGATCATGAAAATTATGGCTATCACTCAAAACGATCTATCGGGTCATCATAACTTGATTCGAGGCGATTCTGGTTATCAAATAAGATGAGCCAACCGCATCAATTCATGGTGGCATCTCGATTTATCTTTTTGTATGCTTTGGTTTTGGGGTACGTCCTAAGACTTATGCATATAGAGCTCTTATAGATTTGTAACACCCTAAAAAATGCTGATTGCATTTGAGCTTAGTCATCCTTAAGTTGGATGACAAACGAATAGTTAAGGCATTGAATAATAAAAGTGTGGTTGATAGGTTAATGACATGAAATGAAAGTGATTTAGAGTTTAAATGAATTCTAAAGAACAAGAAAAGTTTTAAAATGTTTAAGAGGCCTAAAATTCAAGTAAGTGAACACAATGCCAAAGACTTTCTCCACTCAATGTACAATAAATATGGCTGTGATGTATGAGAACATTGCTACCCTTTAAGTCTAATTTCTAATGGTTTAAACCATTTGATATTCTGATATTCCTACAAGGAGTTATGATCTTTTTTATTGAAGGGTAGCATAGCCATAATCTTGTCCCGAGCCAACCGTAGCCACTGTTTAATCAAGGAAAATTCATGCAAGAAGTATAGGAGGAATGCCTAAAGGTCAGGACAAACTGTGGTAACACTTGCCTCCAAACCTATAGATACCCCAAACTTGGATATTAAGTTCTAAAGCAAGGTCAAGGAGCTAGGACACTACTCTAATATATATTTTTTATCCCCAGCCTCTCCTCCATTATCCAAGGAGAGTTTGTAACATAATTCAAGTTAGATTACGTTCCTCAAACATAGAGTAGATTGTAGCAAGAATCCATCTTGAAATCACTAGATTGCCAACAAGAACTAAAGAATAAATTTCTCCTCCAACACTACTAGAAAATCAAGAATTTCCGACAGAATTTGTCAGAAATATCCGACAGAATCCGTCGGAGCTATAAAAAAATATAACCAATATATTTTTTAAAAATTTTCGACCATATTTCCGACCAAATTAGTCGTAACTTTTGGCGGAAAAGTTTGTTTGACTTGTTTGACTTTAATTCCGACCCATTTTAGTCGGTACTTTAAAAAAAAAATTAAAATGACAATCCAATAGGTCGGAATTATTTTTAAAAAAAACCTTACACCCGTCCCCAGAAACAGAATCTCTTTTCTTCTCTCTTTTCTTCCTCCTTCTTCTCTCATCCTCCTCCTCTCCCCTCTCGTCCTTTTCCCCAATTTAAATGTATTTTCGCTGTCTCTCTCTCTCTCCTTCCTCTCCTCCTCCCTTCTCCCTCTCCTTCCTCCTCCCTTTTCTCACTTAATTGATTAAATTTTTTTTTACCCGTCTTGCAGCAGTGGCGCGGCAGCAGTGGCACGGCGGCAGCAGCGCAGTTGAGTTCTCCGGCATTTTTTCCGTCGAGGTAAGTACTTCGTTGACATATTTATCTTGTTTTCATTCTTAAATTGTAGTATTTTCTATATATGAACATCCTAGCTAGTTGAAGTAGGTATGGTTAAAATTTTAGGGATTTTAATTTTTTAATGATACATAATATAAAACAAAGAGAGAGAAGAATATGTTGAATTAGGTATGGTTAAAATTTTGGGTTATACAAGAATATGTTAAGAAATCCTAAATCTAATTTTGAATTTGTTAAGAATATGTTGAATTAGTGTTTGATTAACTTAATTATTTTTGAAATAAAAAAGGTGACATGTTGACAAATTGAGAAAACAACGATAGGAATGAAGGAACACGAACTTTCACTTTCACTTCTAACGATAATTGTATTAACGAGTTATAGTTTAAAGCTTTAGTGTAAAGTTTGTTGTACTAGGTTCATTGTTGCTTGTTAGTTTCATTAGTTGAATGATGTTAAATTTGAATTTTTTCAATTTCAACATTAAGTTGTAAATTTGAGAAATCATTAGTTGATTTGGATTATATGAACATTTAAGAAGCTATTCAAATTTTATTATTATAGTTAAAGACTTATATTATAGAATAGAGATTAATGTGAGATTTCGAGTGTTAAAAAAATATTAATTTAAAAAATAAAATACATCAATTAAAGTGCTTTGACACAATGATACGTATATATCTAAAACGAACCTTTGAAAGAGTATAACTTTGTAACCTGTTTAAATAAATCAAGTTGTTTTAAATGTCTCATTTCTAGATTTCTATTTTTGTAGATGGAATTTGTGCATCGTAGATAGATGTATAATAGGAATCATCCTAATCGTGCGGGGTTGAGGGATGAACTTATTGAAGGGGTTGTTGAAATTATTTATAAGGCTCAAACACTTGATAATTTTCATATTGGAGGAAGGATTAGGTGCCCTTGTGTGAAATGTAAGTGTGTTAAGTTATTGAAAACAGACGAAGTTAAAGTTCATCTCTACAAGAAAGGGTTTGTAAAAAATTATTATATATGGACTGTTCATGGGGATAATCATGCTAGTTTAGATGATTTTAACTTTCATAATTTTTTTGGTGGTGAGGGTAGCCCCACTGCGGAGCATAATGTTTAAAATTCTCGATACAATGAAATGATGAGGGATGCTTTTGGGATGTTTCCTGGGGTTCAATCTGAACAAAATGATGAGGCTAAGCGTTTCTATGAACAGTTAGAGGAAGCTAGTCATCCATTTTATGAAGGCTCGGTGTATTCCAAGTTGTTTGTTGCGGTTAGATTGCTAAGTATTAAATCGGATAGTTCTATTTTCCAAGGGGACATGGATTCTATTATTGGGCTTATGAATGAACTTAATCCAAGTAACATTGACTTACTAAAAGATTTCTATACTGCTAAGAAATTGGTTTCTAAGCTAGGTCTTTCAACAGAGAGAGTTTTGATTGTTGTGAGAAAGGTTGCATGTTATTCTCTAAGGATGATCCATCTCTAGAGAACTGTAAATTTTATAGTCAGCCTCGTTTTAAGGAAGTCCCAAATGCCAATACAAAAAAGAAAGTTTCACTTAAAGCGATGCATTACTTACCTCTTATACCTAGGTTAAAGAGGTTGTATGCATCAATGAGCTCTGCTCCTCATATGAGGTGGCACTATGAACATAGAAGGTCACCCGATATTCTATGACATCCGTCAGATGGAGAAGCGTGGGAGCATTTTGATAGGGTGTTCCCCGAGTTTGCTAGTGAACCAAGAAACATTAGGTTGGGATTATGCATAGATGGATTTACTCCATTTGTTGTCCCTGCTGCACCATATTCATGTTGGCCAGTGTTTGTTACCCCGTATAATCTTCTGCACGAGTTGTGTATGAAAAGTCCATATCTGTTCCTAACTTGTATTGTTCCAGGTCCACACAATCCGAAAAGTTTGATTGATGTATACTTACAGCCTTTGATTGATGAGTTACAATTATTATGGCATCAAAGTGTGGAAACATATGATATATTAACTAAACAAAACTTGAGATTGCTAGCTGCTTTGATGTGGACTATAAATGATTTTCTTGCTTATGGAATGTTGTCCGGATGGTCGACTGCTGGAAAGTTAGCTTGCCCTTGTTGTATGGAAGACACAAAAGCATTAACTTTGAAACATGGAGGTAAAAATACATGGTTCAACTGCCACCGTAGATTCTTGCCAATGGATCATGAATTTAGGCTAAATACAATTGCATTTATGAAGAATCGAATTGATTTTGATAAGCCACCGGCCTGTTTGTGTTCAGAAGAAATTTGAAATAGAGTAAGGGATCCGCCTAAAGTAACAAAGTCTCTACCATCTAAGATACCAGGTTATAGTGTCACATGTAACTGGACTAAACGGAGCATATTTTGGGAATTACCTTATTGGAAGCACAATCTTCTTTGGCATAATTTGGACGTCATGCATATCGAGAAGAATTTTTTTGAGGACTTTTTTATCACTATTATATATGTTACTAACAAGACCAAAGATAACTTGAAGGCCAGGATGGACTTAAAGAAATATTGTAGGTGAAGTGAGTTGTATCTGACATACTTTAACGACAAGATTCAGAAGCCCAAAGCCAGTTACACGTTCACCTTGGATGAGAGAAGAGAGATTTGTAGTTGGGTTAGCAATTTGAGAATGCCTGGTGGGACGCATCAAATTTATCCAGGCGTGTTGACATGAAAGAAGGGAAGTTGGCGTCAATGAAAAGCCACGATTGTCATATTTTCATGGAAGCGTTGATGCCTATTGCGTTCAATGCATTGCCTGATCGAATATGGAAACCGATTACAAAGATAAGTTGCTTTTTAACGATTTGTGTTCTAGCACATTGAGGGAGAGAGCCTAATTTATATGGAGAGTAACATTATCTTATCTTTAAACAAGCTGGCAAAAATTTTTCCTCTTGGTTTTTTTATCTAATGGAACATCTTCCAATTCACCTTGCACAAGAGGCACGACTTGGAGGGCCAGTTCAATGTAGATGGATGTATCCCTTCGAGAGGTAATGAAATTTAATCATTTACCTTTTGTACTTGCTTTAACGATTGTGTTGTCTAAAAATAACACTATAGAGGACTATTATCAAATGTAAACGGACCACAAAAAATAGATCAAGATTTGAGGGCTCGATATGCGAGGCATATGTGGGTGGCTAAAGAAATATCGTATTTCTGTTTATACTATTTTGAACATGATGTGCTATATTTGAGAAATAGACCGAATCGGCATGACGATGAAGGTGAAATCGATCCTTTGGCACCACCCCTTTCTCTTTTTAATCAATCAGCTAAAGGAGGTCCAAAGAATAGTCCAAACCGAAGATGGAGCTAAAGTCAGCTACAACACATGTATTGTTGAATTGCCCCGAGGTCCAACCTTATTATAGGTAAGTATATATTCGTATATATTACAGACTTTTATATTAGATCTACCACTAATGTAACTAATAAAAGTTATAATGGCAGTTACTTTGTGGGTACATATGGGCAAGTTGTTGTTTATCCCAAGTTTTTAGAGTCGTTTAAAGAATTTGTAAGTATTACTTATTATTTAACATGATTTTTATTATATGTAAATTCATTATATGTATTTTAAAATTTTAAATTTTATATATATATAGGTTCATGATCCAGTTAATGGCATTAATGACCCATTTTTACGTGATATAGCTTGGGGACTTGACTCTAGAGTCAGAATGATGTCTAAATACTTGGTCAATAGGTACAAGTTTCATACAGAAGAATGGTCTAATGGAAAGAAAACCAACAATAGTGGGTTGTAGGTAAAAGGTGATGGAGATGATGATTATTATGGTGTGCTTCAAGAGATTTAAAAATGGAGTATATTGTAGGTTGTCCGAAGAAAAAGTTGGTACTCTTTCGATGTAAATGACATGATCTAACACCAAATAGAGGTACAAAGGTTAACGTTCAATACAAAATAGTTGAAAGTAAACACACGGGGCAAGATAGACTTTATGATCCCTTTATCGTTGCACAAAAGGTGAAACAAGTGTATTATGCTCCTTATCGTTTGAGCAAGAATAAGTCTGCATGGGGGGTAGTTTTGAAAACAAAGCCCGTGGGTTGAGTGGTAGTCGAAGATGCATTAGAAATGACGTACCAGAATGACATTTCAAATGTTGAATCAATAGTGGATGATGAATTAGCAGATGAATTGCAGCATAATGAAGGGATATATGAACAATTTGATCCTTCTGTCCTTGGACCAAATGAGGAAGAAGATAGAGGTGTTGAACATGAAACAAGTGATGAGGAAGAATCACTAGATGAAAGTGAAACAGGCGATGATGAAGACTTAGATGATTACTGTGAAGATAGCGATGAGGATTGGCTTGTTATTCCTTTTTAGGTTATTTTTCTTCAATCATTTAATATATTTGAAGAATTGTTGTATGATGTTTTATGACATGTTAAGCATTTTGTGTTATTCCTTTAATTATGTATTATCTTGCAAAATTATTTTATATTTTTATGAGTTGTTAGGTTGTTTATTTTTTTTCTTTAGTCGTTTATTTTGTAGAATAATTATTTTATATTTACTATCACTTATTGTATTTTTTGTTTTGTATTTTATTATGATTATATTACTGATATGGCATTTAAGGGGAAGGAAAAGATGAAATCTAAGAAGAAAAAATAATTTGTTCCAACTACCTCAAGTATGCCAAATAAGAGTCCTCCTCATCCTCAACATCCTCTTCCTCATCCTCCTCAGTCGACTTCATTGACATCTACCATGTTCACTATCCCCCCTCCATCTAATAATTCAGTTCAGTATTATTCTATGCCTACCAAAGGAAGTCAAAGTAACACTATTTTTAACATTGTACCCACACCTTCTATACTATCATCTTCATCGAGCTATCATGGTAGTCAACATGGTAGCTCACCAGCTACTGCACCACCGAGCTTTTATGGTAGTCAGCATACTGGCTCACCAACTACTGCACCCCCGAGCTTTCATAGTAGTCAGCATGGTGGCCCTCAGCTGCTGCATCCCCGAGCTTTCATGGTAGTCAGCATGATGGTTCGTCTTTTGTTGCTCTATCATCTTCCAGTCCATCATCATCATCCATTCCCAGCATATCTAGGTTAGATATTGGAGGCTCTCGCCCAGCTACACTTAGTGCTGCTTCTGCACCATCTCGTAGACGTAGGCAGAATCTTGGAGAGGATGTACAAATTTGATAGTTATAATCGATTGATAATCGTTCCCTACGAGGATAGGTAAGAAGGTTCTTATACTATTTTTTAAGTTTTGAATGTACTTTAGATATGTTATCATTAAGGAATATTTATTTGTAATTAAAACTTTTGAAACTTTAAGATGTTTATTAATTATATATATGTTAACTTTAATGCAGGTTTTTGCCATCCTTTCAGTCTACACATTTGATTGTGGATTCAATGAAGCCACTTTATCATGAGCCGTGGAATTCTTGGAGACAGATACCGTACAACATCGGAGAGCAAATGTGGAATCAATTTAGGGTAAAAATTGATTACATTTATTTAATCATTATCGTATTCATATACTGTTAAATATTGCAGACAAAGTATACATGGCATCCTCAGCATCAAAATGAAATAAATAATATTTTCGAGAAGAAGGTTGCTAAGCGGATTAAAGATACTATGTTCGCTGCTCGGAATGCTGGTAAAATGTCGGAGTGGTTAAGAGAAGATGTTTGGATAAACTTCTTGAGAAATGGAATACCACAAAATGGAAGAAGAAGACTGAACAAGAAAAGGCAAACCATGCCTCCGGTAAAGGTGGCTCATTGCACACAGGAGGTTCGATTAGTTTTGCGATCCATAAACTAAGATTGGTAATTACTTAAAAATTATTCTTAGTTTTACATGTAGAATTTCACGATTGTAATGTCTAACTCATACTTTTTGTTATGAAGGAAAAGGAAAAAGGGCAAAACATGAGTCACGCTGAGGTCTTCGAGGAGACGCATAAGAAAAAGAAGAAGGATGGTACTAGAGAACACTGGGTGGAGATGCATGCGTCGAACACATATGTAAAATACTAACTTCATAATTATTTATGGTTTATTATGTTAGTTTATTTATATAATAGTTATGTTTTCATTTCAGGAAGATTATCTGTGGAAGAATGGCAACAAACTCAGCCTCGTTCAACTCAACCAGCACCTGATGATATGGCTTCATTGTGGACAGAGGCAGCAGGTAAAGTAAACAAAGGCAGAGTCTATGGACTTGGAGTACGTCGACCTACAGGTCATCCAAACCTACTCTTAGCCAATTCTTCTTCTTCTCAAAATCAAGAACAGATGGAAGATATGAGAAATGATTTGGAGCAACAGTTGGACTCCCAATTCGGAACATTTGTTAAGATGAAGAAATTCATGAGAAAACATGGGCATGATCTATCTTATGATGAGGATGAACAAACTGAAACTGATGTGTGGTAGTATAGGTGTGGTGTTTTGATTGATTGGTAAACTTGATTGTGAGAGACAACTTTATGTTTTGTTTTTAAACTTGAATATGGACTACTATTTGGAAGTTTTTATGTCCAAAATTGTAAAGTATAATGGTTGGTATTGTTGGTTTAAATTATGTTAATGGTTGGTATTGTTGGTTTAGATGTTATATTTGTTGATTGGTTATCTGCGTTATTGTATTGTAATAGTCTGACAGGCGGTGTAGCTCAAAATTGAGTAGAATTACGCCTAGTTTTACAGAAAATTCCGACTGATTTCTGATGGTAACAGTCAAACAGCTGCCCAGATTTTACCAAAAACACCCAGATTTTCGACTGAATCAGTCGGAAATTTTAAAAAATAATTAATATTTAATAGTTTTCGACGGATTCCGTCGGAAATTAAATAATTTTTTAAATTATTAATTTTCGACCAAATGAGTCGAAATTATATATTTTTATTATTTAATTTTAAATAAATAATTATTTTTATATATATTATTACGATCGATTTGGTCGATAAAATTCTGACCACTTTGATAGGAAATTTGAATATATTTGGTCGTCTGACCTTTTTGATCGTTCCAACTACTTTGGTCGGAAATCACCGACGGATTCGGTCGGAAATTATTTCCTGACTAACTGTTTTCCGACCAACCAATTTTGGTCGGAAAGTAGTCGTGATTTCCCACCGAATTCTGACTGTTTTGGCGGTCGGAATTCTGCCATTTTCCAGTACAGCAACCTAGAGTTTCACGATTCAAGATAAACTTTGCAACCCATTTTAAACTATGATTTCTAAGAAAGGTTTTGGTTGATGTTTTTCCTAGAGAATACAAGAGAAAACTTGGTTAATTAAAACCCAGAAATTGAGAAGAATCAGACATAACAACAACAACAACAACAACCACCTAGTGTAATTTCACGAGTGGGGTATGGGGAGGGTATGTGAGTCTACAGATCTTACCCCTATCCCAAGGGAGTAAAGAGGTTGTTTCCAAAAGACCCTTGGCTCAAGAAGATGAACAGAGACAATAAATCAGTACCATCAACAGAAATCACAAAAATAATAACAGCAACATAAGGACCGGAAAATAGATGAAAATCAATAACAATAAAAAGTAAATAAGGCTCGATACTATGAAAAATTGAAGAATAGTGTGAACACAATATTAACCACTAGTAGTCTAAGACAAAACCCTATCAGACTAGTCTCTCACTCGAAACAATGTAGAAAAATGCTCAACTACCTCCTAACCTACAACCCTAATGCTCGACATCTACACCTTCCTACAAGGGCCATGTCCTCGAAAATCTGAAGCCATGCCATGTCCTGCCTGATCACCTCTCCCCAGCATTTCTTAGTCTGCACTCTACCTCTTCTCGTACAAGCCAAAGCCAACCGCTCACACCTCCTTACCGGGGCTTCTAGGCTTCTCTTCCATACGTGCCCTAACCATCCGAGCCTCTCTTCCCGCATCTTGTCATCTATAGGAGCCATGCCCACCTTCTCCGGAATATCTTCATTCCTAATCTTATTCATCTAGTGTGCCTGCACATCCACCTCAACGTCTTCATTTCTGCTACTTTCATTTTCTGGATATGTGAGTTCTTAACTGACTAACACTCTGCCTCATACAATATGGTTGGTCTAACCACCGCTCTATAAAACTTATCTCTGAGCATCAGTGGCACTTTCTTGTCAAATAGGACTCCAGATGCTACCCTCCATTTTTTCTACCCCACCCCTATACGGTGTGTGACATCCTCATCGATCTCTCCATCCCTCTAGATAACCGACCCAAGGTACTTGATGTTGCCTCTCTTTGGGATGACCTGTGATCCAAGCCTCACATCCATGCCCGCTTCCCCCGACTTCGGCGCTAAACGTGCACTCCAAGTATTCTATCTTTGTCCTACTCAACTTGAAACCCTTAGACTTAAGGGTCTGTCTCAAACTTCCAGCCTCTCGTTAACGCTGCCTCGCATCTCATCAATCAGAACTATGTCATCAGCGAATAACATGTACCGTGGGACCTCCCCTTGAATATTATGTGTCAGTGCATCCATCACCAGGACAAATAAGAATGGGCTGAATGCAGATCTTTAGTGCAACCGCATAACAACCGAAAAATGCTCATTATGGTCTTGTCTCAGTATTCTTTTATTCACCATGTTATAGAAGCTTGTGAATTTAGTTTTGTCACTTTTGTTGCAGTGTTACATGACATGTATGAATAACTATTTTTGAATATATGATGTTTTATGATATTCAAGAGTTCATGGAAATGTTTATGAAATGTTTCACGTTTTTTCCTCATGCATGGGTTATGCATGTTGGTTTGATGTATATGATACATTCTTGGTTTTTAGGAATTACATTCTCACCCAATTTGAACGTAATGTCAAAAACGTACAATGTGATAATGGGAGGGAGTGTGATAATGGTCCATTTTGGGAATTCTGTAAAAAATATGGCATGTCTTTCCGTCTCTCTTGTCCTCATACTTCTTCACAAAATGGGAAAGCCGAAAGAAAAATTCGTACTATCAATAACATTAGTCGTACTCTTCTTGCCCATGCCTCACTTCCACCTTCTTTTTGGCATCATTCCTTACAAATAGCAACCTACCTTCTAAATATTCTTCCGAGCAAATTGTTGGGTAATAAATCTCCGTCGGAAATTCTTTATAAAAGGGAGCCTTCTTATTCTCATTTACGGGTTTTTGGGTATTTGTGTTATCCCCTTTTTCCATCTACAACTATTAATAAATTGCAACCCCGATCTACTCCGTGTGTATTTTTGGGATTTCCCCGGAATCACCATGGATACAAATGCTATGATTTATCCTCTCGTAAAATTATCATTTGTAGACATGTTATTTTTTATGAGAATTCCTTCCCCTTTGCAAAGTTACATACTCCTTCTTCTCAACAATATGATTTTTTGGACTCTGGACTAAATTCTTATGTTATTCAACATTTTAGAAATTCTAATGTTGCATCCCACGACCCTCCACATCCTCCAAATCCTCCTGTCCAGCCCATTACACAGCCCACATCACCTACACCCCATTCCCCGGTCCAAACCACATCTCCTGCGGCCCATTCCTCGGCCCAATCTACTCCACCTGGCAGCCCCTCTTCTCCCTCTACTGAGTCTCCCCAACTGCCCTCTGGGCCATCCTCCCTTGACAGTCCATCACCTCTTTCCTCACCCCCTACTTCCCCTTTGGCCCCAACACCTTCCACACCATCAAACAATTTAGCACCACAGCCCACTCAAATTCCTCTCCAGCGGCTAAGAGTTGTGACCCGTAGCCAAAATGGGATATTTAAACCAAATAAGAAATATTCTTTTGTTTCCGAGATTATAAGGTCACCTTTGCCTCGTAATTCGATTGCGGCACTCTGTGATCCAAATTGGAAAATGGCCATGGATGATGAATATGATGCTCTTATTAAAAATAAGACGTGGGAGTTAGTGCCCCGTCCACCTAATGTGAATGTGATTCGGTCTATGTGGATTTTTGCTCATAAAGAAAAAGCTGATGGTGTTTTTGAGAGGCATAAAGCCCGTCTTGTAGGTGATGGGAAAACTCAACAGGTGGGCATTGATTGTGGCGAAAAATTTAGTCCGGTGGTGAAACCGGCTACGATTCGCACAGTTCTTTCTCTTTCTCTGTCAAAGGCATGGCCTATTCATCAGTTGGATGTTAAAAATGCGTTTCTTCATGGGAGCTACAAGAAATAGTGTATATGCATCAACCATTGGGGTATCGGGATCGTACTCATCTAGATTATGTATGCTTGTTATGTAAGTCCTTGTATGGACTCAAAAAGGCACCCCGGGCTTGGTATAAGAGATTTGCTGATTATGTCATTTCTCTTGGTTTCTCTAATAGCAAGTGTGATAATTCTTTATTTATTTATCGCAAGGGTCATGATATGGCATATATTTTGCTTTATGTTGATGACATTATTCTCACTGCATCTTCTAATGCTCTCCGGCTGTCTATTATGAAGCTTCTCGGCTCAGAGTTTGCTATGAAGGACCTTGGTCCTTTAAATTATTTTCTTGGCATTGCAGTTTCTCGACATAAGGGTGGTATGTTCCTTTCACAACGCAAGTATGCCGAGCAAATAATTGAGCGAGCCGGAATGTCTTCTTGGAAGTCATCTCCTACTCCTGTTGACACAAAGGAGAAGGTTAGTGCGACTTCTTGTACTTCATATGAGGATCCGACTCTCTATAGGAGTCTTGCTGGGGCTCTTCAATATCTTACATTCACCCGACCGGATATTTGTTATGCTGTTCAACAAGTGTGTTTACATATGCATGATCCGAGAGTTGACCATATGCAAGCTCTCAAACGCATTATCCGGTATATTCAAGGTACACCTGACCATGGTCTCCATCTCTACTCATCTTCTATTTCATCACTTGTATCTTATACTGATGCTGATTGGGGTGGTTGCTCGAATACGAGACGTTCTATCTCTAGTTATTGTGTATTTTTGGGTGATAATTTGATTTCGTAGTCTTCTAAGAGACAACCTACTTTGTCTCGGTCCAGTGCCGAGGCCGAGTATAGGGGTGTGGCAAATGTAGTATCCGAATCATGTTGGTTACGAAATTTACTTTTGGAGTTACATTGTCCGATTAAAAAGGCTACACTTGTTTATTGTGACAATGTTAGTGCTATTTACTTATCGGGTAATCCGGTGCAACATCAACGTACCAAACATATTGAAATGGATATTCATTTTGTACGGGAAAAAGTTGCTCGTGGCCAGGTTCGTGTTCTTCATGTACCTTCCCGATATCATATCGCAGACATTTTCACCAAAGGTCTACCGCGAGTTCTATTTGAAGACTTTCGTGACAGTCTCAGTGTCCGACAACCTCCTGCTTCGACTGCGGGGGTGTGTTAAATATATGTAAATATATTTTTGTATCTTGTATTTATGTAAGTTAGGAAAGATAATATTTCGCTCCTTATATTTAGGCTAATATCTTGTATCTATGTAAGTTAGGAAAAATAATATTTAGCTCCTTATATTTAGGCTAAATGCATGGTACTGTGGATAGTAATATCCCTTAGAATTAGGCACAGATCATGCTTCCGGCTTTGTATATATATGTTGTTCTTAATGAGAATCGGGGAGGAAAATATTCTTTCAGTTTGTTTGATGGTAAGTTAAAGAAATCGCATGCCGATCCCATTACTGCAGATTAAAACTATACTTAGACCGAACCTTACTTACCCATTCATCAACAACCACATAGTTTTTCTCCGTGCATAGGAATATAGTCAACAATGAAAATGTGATATGAACAAAGTAATAGTCTTTCCTATGTGTACCATTCCTTGCCACTTAGCTTTATCGGTGAAGTTAAATCTACAATTTATGTTGCACTATCTACAGAGTTTAATATCTTATCACATCTACAGGATATATCTACTTCCTTCTCCAACACCCCCACCTTACTAATTTCTTTTGCAAGTCTGAAAGAATTTGCTGAGTTTATTAGTGTCGTTTCGGACATTCATCCTTAATTATGTGCCATGTGGAATGACATAGGCTTCTTAATTAGAATTGTTGCCTAACAATTCTCAGTACGAGGTCTCAAACATGCCAACAGGTAATATTAGCTTATGGCCACCCAACTTATCCAGATAAGATGATTTAGAAAATCATATCTTGTGGTTACAATCTATATAAAGAGCATTTACTCTCTTTCCAAAGTATGTGTTATATTTTTCTTTTATTATATGCAAAAGAATATTAAATTTTCTTATATAGAATATATTTAGCTTAAAATTATTACTTACTCTTGATGAGATGATTTACAGTCACACAAATATTTGTGAATTATTTTAAATCATAAGTTTCACAAATCTTCTTTTTTTTTTCTTCTTATATTTCATGCTTAGTCAAATATAGCCATATAAATTTGGATGGAAGAAGTATTACTTGGAGAAAGGCTCTGAAATTTTCTTATTAAATAAAAAATTAAAAAGGTATGATGCACAAAGCATCCCGCATTCATGCAAAGTACGGGAAAGAGCCACATCTCGAGGGCTGTTATAACTAGTCTATACTAACGCAAGCGTTAATGGCGACTTTCATAGATCGCACTCGTGACCTATAAGTATTAAAAAAATAATTTTAACGTTGCTTCATATTCCCGAATAAATAAAGAATTTAAAAATTTCAAAAGAAATCCTACTTACAAGGGATTGGTCAAAATACATTGAGTAGATAATGATAAGTATAATAAAATGCTTTGTCATATCTGAAATTCAGGAAAGGGTGACCATTCATGAAAAAATGTTCGCCCCATAATATATAAGTCTATAAAAAGATAAAAGCGATTAATATTTTTAAGCGGAGTAACATAAAAGTGGTGACATCCACGTCAATACGTGGTTCTTCTTTTCTTGGGCCAAGTCTTTGAAAGAAACCCCAGCAGCCACCACTAATACTTACCACTTAAAGAAGTCACCATTTATTTCAAATTTCACTATTATTTATGCTGCTCTATTTGGACCCGTTCAATTCAATATTAAATTCTTTAATAAGTGTTCTTTATACTTTCTCTTGAGCTTTAAATCTTTAGCAAGAAAAAAAGATTTCCATTGAGCATTAATTAAACCTAATGTAAGTATATTAACACTTATATAAAATAAATAAACTTTATTTCCAACAAGTTAGTATCATCGGCCTGTATATGTCTTTCTGTTTTATTTTATGTTTGCTCTAAATAATAACTTTTTCGAAACAACTTTTTTCAACGTGATTCTAACAAAATGGATCAAGTGATGCCATATTCCACTTTCAGATATCTTTTATATATCATTCTGTTTCTTAGTGGATTTTTAATATATGTCTAACGTAATCGTGTTTGGTGTCTAACAAGTATATAATATATTAATATGTTGAGGTTGATAAATCAGTTCCTCAAAGCTCTGTTTTTTCAGTTAAAGAAATCTTGGGACGTAAAAATGAAAAAAAAAAAAAAAAAACAACCTAGTAGAAAATGACGCACGCAATGAAGTATTTTGCCGAAAATTTATGTTCCGACTTCTGAGAACAAATTAGACTCAAGAAAGAAAACCGAAGGAAAGAGATTTTTTATTTCCAAAAATACATGAGGTTAATGTCAGCAAGAAATGATGTGAAACAAGAATTTACTTCCATGACGACATTGTACGTTCAAAAGTGGGGGAAGAATGACAAAAGTTCAAAGGAAAAAGACTGAGGAAATAAAAAGGAATAAAACAATGATCAATTGAATATTGTTTTTCTTTATTAAATTTAGTGCAAGCAGTATATATATAAGTTAATTTCTCTTAAACAAAGAAAAATGGAATTCTCTTGTATCTCTTGCAAAAATGAATAAGACTTCGATGTATGAATAATCTTTTAAGACATAAAACAATTCTTTTTCCTCGAAATTTTCTTCAATCAAGTTATATTTATGTAATGACCCGATCAGTCGTTTTGAGCAACTGTACTCATTCAGATCGGTAGCTTCAGGTCATGAGTAACTTCATATGGTGTATTATGACTCGCGTATATAATCAGTTTTCATTTTCAGATGCCTCGGGATTGATTTGGAAGAATGATTCTCAACTGAAATCTTTAAGTTGGAAGAGTTGACAAGTTTGGCCGTTGTGTATTAGATCTTGAATCGGATTTTTGATGGTTCCGTTAGGCCCGGATAGTGATTTTGGACTTGGACGTATACCCGAATTTCCATTTGGATGTTTCTAGAAAGTTGTAGCGCTATTTTGGCAAAAGTTAGCAATTTGAAGGTTTGGAAAGGTCATAGGTATTACCGGAGTTGACTTCGATGTTATCATGTTCGAATTGTTGTTATGGGAGTTGGAGTAGGTTCGTTATGTCATTGGCAGCTTGTGTGCAAAAATTAAGGTGATTCCTAGTGTTTAGATGTGTTCGGCGTAAGTTTGATATTTGGAAGTCTGAAATAGTTCGTTAAGCTTGATTTGAAGTACGATTCATGATTTTGATATTTTTATGGGTGATTTGAGGCTTCGACTAAGTCTGTTTTGTATTTTGAGAGGCTTGTTGGTATGTTCGGACTAGGTCCCGAAGGGCTCGGATAAGTTTTGAGGTGGTTTCAGATCATTTCGGATGGCTTTTGTGTTGCTGGTTTGCTGGTGCCGGATAATGCATCGCGATCACGAGCACGAGAACGCGTTCGTGAAAAGTCAGGTGAGCTAGAGGAGATTTATTCTACACGTTCGCGGTTAGGGGGACGCGATCGTGAAGGTCCTATGCATGATAGTCTATGCGTTCGCCAAGGTTGAGTCGCAGACATATAAGGTGATTGGGAGCTGGGAGCCTTGTCATTCGCGTTTGCAGGGTGCGCTCGCGTTCGCGTTCGCGATGTTTGTGCATGCCGGTCAACGCAGTGTATCGCGTTCGTGAAGAAGGTTTCTGGTCGGAGGCAGTTTTTTGTTTCGCGAGGCTTCTTTCGCGTTCGCGAAGGGTTTACCTGGGCAGTATTATAAAGTACTCTATTTTCGTACTTTGAGCTATTTTTTCTCATTTTGAGTTGGGAAGCTCGGATTTGGGCGATTTTGGAGGGGATTTTCACCATTTGGATTGGGATAGGTAACTTTTTGTCGATTTTGATTATATTTCTTGATTCCATCTTCGATTTTGGCATTTGATTGATAATTCTAAAAGAGAAATTGGGGGATTTTTGTCAAAACTTTTCTACATTGAATATTTGATATTTGAACATTGATTTGAAGTCCGATTTGAGTCAAATGAGTATGGTTGGACTCGTATTCCAGTAGATTGTCGGAATTTATGAGTTTTATCGTGTTTCGGGGTGCTGGTCTGGGGTTGACTTTTGGGTTGACTTTGAATATTTGATTAAAGATTCGACCTTTATTTTTTGGGTTTGCTTCCTATGACATTAGTTTCGAGCCGTTTGGAGGTCGATTTTTGCGGGAAGGCGCTTCTAGTGTATCGATTTGGCTTGTTTGAAGTAACTATCATGCCTAGCTTTGCTGAGGGAATTTTTCCTACTAAATAATATTGTTTGCTACATGCGGGGTGATGCATATACAAGGTGACGAGCGTATATGAATGTGCCAGGATTTTATATGCTTGGGAGGGGGAAATTATATGCTTTCTTTGTGCCTTGATGAACTTGGTGATTTTTTGACTTATGCTTTATTTAATTTTATGACTATAAAACTCAATTAACTGTGTTTGAGATTATGTTAAAATATATGATATCTTAAAAAAGATTTAATGTGTTATTTTCGGACTGTTTACACACTTAATTGATCGTAGCATTATGAACACCCATTATACCTGTTATTATCTTGCTACCTAAGTTTCTTTATCTGTTATATGTGCGAGGGGCCTTGGGGCTATGTTGGGCATGGGGGTTATTTCTATGCGGTTAATATTATGTTGGCACGATGAGTATTTTCATGCGGTTTGAAAAGAGATTGGTTTGTTTGTTATTACCGTGCGAAAGGAAAGGAAGTTGGATTTCTATTATGGTTACTCATTCGATAAGTACTTACATGCCCTTTGGTTTCTATTAACGTTGGTTGTTTTTGTATGATACCTTCCATTTGATTTCCTTACGTAGTTAAATCTGTGATTTCTCTTTGGCCCGTTACAATTATAGCTATGTCTTTACCTTCTCGTTACTGTTACACCTACGTTTTTACTTAATTTACTTATGTTACATGCCCTCTTCGAATTCATGCCTTGACTTATTATTAGCTCATACATGCTATATACCTCTAATTGTCACGTGATTTACCTATTAGATACCTTAACGTGCTCCATGTTTTCACTCACTACATGCCCTTACTTACTACATGTCTTCACTTACCATATGCATTTTACTTACCATATGCTTTTACTTGTTGAATTTCTTCACTTGTTACACGCTTCTACTTTCTACATGATTTCATATGTATTGTATGCCCTCATTCGATCTATTCTTACTTGATAAATATCTTTAACCATTTCATGTTCTACTTCCCTTTGTTTAATCGGATTGGGTGACTTTTAGATTGGTTGTGTGTTTACGCTTTGTGGAAGCCTTGTCTTTCTTTGTGGGAGATTAGCTTTGTGGTGCTGTGTTGCTCCTCTTATTTTGTTGGGTTTGTATTCCTAGTTGATTTTCACGTGTTAGTTTTCTTTATATTAGATTGTAAGTTTCCTGTGCTCAATTGTGGTATAATAGTCACATATGGATGTATATATATGCATATGTGTGGATCAGGTTGCGCGCCGAAACGGAGAAGATATTATATGCGTGGGATCATGTTACGCGCCACAACGGTGTATATATATATATATATATGGATAGGATTGCACGCCGCAATGGAGAAGACATTTTCTTTATATATATTTATGGATCGGATTTTATGGATCGGGTTGCATGCCGCAGCGGAGAATACGAATTGTGGTGATTCATATCCATTGTTTTCTGTTATCATATTGTGTTGTGAGACTGAGTCGTGATGTTATTCTGGGGCTCTCTATTATTTGTGTTCTCATTTCATTTATTACGTGGTTATTGTATCTCTTTCTCGTATCACTCTTTCTACTTATCATATGCACATAAAATATTGAGTGAGTATCTTTTGACTTAAAAACCTAGCCACTACTTCAGCGAGGTTAGTCAAGGTACTTACTGAGTACATGGGCCTGGTTGTACTTATGCTACACTTTTGCACCTTGCGTGCAGATCTTGGAGCTGCGTAGCTGTGGAAGACGGAGCCTGGCATTGAAGATGTCCTTGTGATTCCAGACTCAAGCTACCTTTTGTTCATGATAGTATAGAATTTTAAATTCTGTTTATGTAAACTTCAAACATACATTGAAATTATTCTTTATACTAGTTTGTAAATCTAAATCATAGTGGTTCATGATTTGTATTACCAGTCCTTGAGAAGTTGTATAAATTTCTGTTATTCACATATTAGCTTCATATTAATTCTAGTAGAATAGTGTGGACTGTATTTGGCTTTACTAGCGAGCCAGGTTAGGTGCTATCACGACTGGGCGGATTTTGGATTGTAACAAGTTGGTATCATAACACTAGGTTCATATGTTCTACGAGTCATGAGCAAGTGTCTAGTAGGGTCTTGTCAATCGGTATGATGATGTCCATACCTATCTTGAAGAGGCTACAAGGCATTTAGGAAACTTTCCTTATCGTGCGACCTTGTTTTAGCTTGAAATTTGCAACTTTGATTCTTCTTATTTATCCGTATGCAATGTTGAGCACCAAGTATCATCGTGCACCGATGGCTTACGATGTTGCGGATGGGTTGCGAAGAGCTGTGGATGCTTGATTATCGTCGCGATATGCTGTCTAGTCTTGGGAGCAGACGATAGATCTTTCAGTTGTTCATTTGTGGCGCGAAGCAGATTCTTGTATCTAGTTGGTGAGTATGGACTTGGGAAGATTGGTTGGTTGCCTAGTTTTTGTGACCATGTTGGGGTCATGGGAAGGTGTTGATTTGAGTCTAGCTAGTGGTTTGTCTCTTGCATGATGAGTTGACATTATGTGTTTCGTATGAGGCTTCTTTTTGGTGGAATGCATATAATTTCATTTAAAAGCATTTGGGGAACTTTGCTTGACTATCGCAAGGATGAGTATGTGCTTGGCAGAGTCATTGGAGTGTTCTGTAAAATGTGTTACATGCGTTTACGAAGTATTCAGCTGATTAGCAGTGCGCGATCGGGTAGCTATGAAGATATGGTACTGTGGATTATCGACGATGTGTTCTATGGCTTCGAGCTAAGTGGGAGAGTTTTCTATTGACGATCGGATTGCAGGATCATGTGTTGTATTAGTTTCCGGCTGAGGGATGCTTCTGGATTAGCTATGATTTGGAAAGAATGACTTCAAGAATGATTCGAGCTTTGGTATTCGTTATAAATGTAGTGTGCGAGAAAAAGGAATTGCTCGATTGTTTCTTTGGATATTCATGTGCTGGTGAGGCACAGGTTGCTCGGTGCGCATTAACGAGGCAATGGAGATTTGAGAAAGGTAAATGACTCTCGAGGAGATTTTGATGAGTTCCAGATTCATATGTGGCATTTAAGAATTTTTGGATTTGTGTATGGTTAGGGCTTGAGATCGATAGCGGATGGTGTCTGGATTAGCAGTACTTCTATATCAATAATGATTCTACATGGCAGTATTAGAGAGATGCAAGAAATGACTTCGGATTCACATAAGGTTCCTTCAGAGCGAGCTTTTCGGGTTGAGTTATTTCTAGGTTTGGCAGTCTACGTGACTCGGTTGAGTTAGAGGAAATCAATCATGATGACTTGATTATGTGTTAGCGGGTTTTGAAGAATACACGGTGGTTTGGCCATGGCTCGGGGTTGGTGTCTTCTACGGGTGTAGGAGGTGTGTGGCATGTGGTGATGTCCTCCTGGATTGAGTTAAATGGAAGGTTCTTGGTTGATGAGGTGTTCATCCTGTTAGTGATTCAGAGTTGATTATAAGTTTTCATATTTTTTGCAAGTTAACATGATGGTGGCAGTGCACCGTGTGGGAATTGAAGGTTGTGAGCACAAGGTTGTGGTTTAGTTTTGAAGGGAAGATCATGAGTTCTAGATGGCATGGTCTATTTCGGACTTTTAAGAGAATGCTAACACTATTGGTGTCAGTTGAGAAGAGTGTGCATTGTAGAAGGTTGACTACTGTTATGGTGATCGCCTGGTTTTGGGCCTCACAGGTTTAGGTTTTTCTACGTGACATAGAAGATCTATGTGGGTATCTTCCAAGAGATGATTGTGCATAAGTGATGTGTTAGCAATTTGAGTAGTGGAGGTAGGATCGGATATGGAGATTCCGTTATACTTGAGATTTAGAGACTATATGTTCTCGTGGGCAGACTATTCCTTGATTGCGGTTTGTGAAGAATTGGATAATTGATGGCGTGTGTTATGGATAGGTTACTATGGACTTTTGGAAGGTTATTTACCTGTTTGGGAATGGTCAAATTGGTTTGGGGGCTATTTGTTGACCTAAAGAGAATGCATGTTATATATTGGATCGAGTTTGCTTACTCTTACGCAACTGTTGCTGTAGGTATATCATCAGGCGGAATGGATGTACTTTGTGCCCCGGTCTATGTTATGTGTTTCTCTCTTATGCTATAATGGATTGTGAGATTACATGATTATTCGCACGCGTGTTGTATTCCCGCCCAAGCCTTATGGCGAGATAGCTTTCACGATGTTGATTTGCTTATTGCACCTCAACTGTGCTTTCCTTATTCCGTATTGTATTATGCCTATTCATCTTTCCACAGTTATATTTGTGTACTCTATTGTGTTTGATGTTGATGCACCTGTTGTTAGTGAGCCCGAGCACCATGGCTCAATGGGTATTACTATGTAGATTGATATATTTTGGATCGGGATGCCCTTTGCAATGGAGTTATATTGGATACCCTTCCTTGTGTTTATTTTGTATTTTATTTTCCCTTTGTGGGATGATTAATGAAATTATACTTTTGTTGTTATATCAGTTGTACTTGTTGGATAGTCCTCATATCTAACTTTCTTTCCATTTTTGGGAGTATTTGAGTTATTGCTTGTCTGGTATACGAGCCGCATTGTGTGAGGATCCACGTGATTTTGGTAGGACTTGTTGGTTGGGCTGCTGATCACGTCCAAAACACACCTCAAAAGAGATATGAAACGGTCGTTTGCAATAATAGAAACCCAACTAAGAGTCGGGGTCGAATCCACAGGGAGCTAAGATGGGGGCTAGGGGTATATATTTCACTGCGAGTGATTGAATTATCTAGGCTGCACTTCCACAAAAAGATTTGTTTTCTATTTCTAATTTTACTCTATTGATTGCAAAATAAAGGAAGAAGACTATAGAAAATTATTTTTAAGATTTTTTCAAATGGATAAAAAGCCTAGGGCTGTGACCATTACCTAGGTGTTTGCCTAACGGGGTAAAGACTTTAATGCTTGTTTCGTTGATTGGGGTGTATTATAGCTATCAACTCTAATTTACCCACTCAGTACCCCTCGGTCAGAGAGTGATTTTGTCCAATTTGGCTTTCTCAAGACCAAATGTGTATCACCCAAAACAGTTGATAATGAGCTCAAGTCGGGTTATTACTATCTCTAGGTTGAACCCTTTAATTGGGTTAATCAATCTCTCAATTGACCCAATTCCTAACTAAGTTATCCTAGACTAAGTATCTCTTTCTCAAGTATAGACTAAGTCAAATAGGTATGAACTAATGTTTTCAACCATTAATTCCACAATTAAAGCATGAACTAAGCTAAATAATAAACACCCAAACATGAAGAAGCACTAAATTAGATACCTATAAGGTTTACACACTAGGGTTGGGTCACAACCCTAGTAGAAATATAGCTACTCATAATTGGATTTGAAGAAAATAGAGATGAACAACTGATTAAATAATGGAATCTAGAAATGATTAAATCTATTGTAAATACATCAAAGCAAAGTAAAAGTTCCTAAAATAGCAAAGAAAAACGGTTACAGTAACTTCAGAAGTTCAGACTTGACTTAATTTTGTGAAACTCGTCTATTTATACAAGACCGAAAATCCCGGACAAAAATACCCCTCGGGAGGTTCTTGGGCCACACAATTCCACGTGCAGTCCGGAGATTTCTTCATCTGGCATGAACTAGAGTTCTGCGGCTGTACATTTCTACACTGCGGCCGCAAGGCAGCTCTTCTGCAGTCCGCAATATTAGGATTTCGGCTGCAATGCAATTTTCTGTGGCTGCGCAAATCTTGTGCAGTCCGCAATTCCCTGAGGCTTTGGACTTGGTCTTTTTGCATACTCTCTGATCTTCGACTCTTAGCCCAGCTTTACGGCCGCATTATTCATGTGCGGTCCGCAATTGGGGCAAATGTTTCCTACACTATCCTTCTTTGTTTGCGGCAACATATGGAATTTTGCGGTTCACAATTTCTTCTGTGGCCGCAGAATTCCTTCTGCGGACCGCACATTTGTGCTTCTAGCAACTTTATTGCCTTGTGCTTCGTAATACTCTTTTTTGAGTCGGGTTTCATCTTGGGAGACCAACTTCCAGCATTCCTACAATTTTGCATAATTTTATTAGTTTTGGGAACACAATTCAATGCTTTTATACTGAAATCAAAGCTAAAAGGCGTTAATAAGCAGTCAAAATCCCCACTTATCAACTCCCCCGAACTTAAGTCTTTGCTTGTCCTCAAGCAAATAAATTAGTTCCCACCTCCAAAAGTTAAGGGTCATTTCAGCGAGTCGAAGGTGAGCCATCCACATATCAGTTGGGATAAACAATTACCCACACTACTCATGTATTATCAACAAGGCGACAATTATGCATTTATGCACATATAGTTCTAATGCGACATTTGAGGTTCAAGAATTGACTTCACTCATCAAAGACTCTTGCTCTATCATGTAGGTCATGGTGGTCTCCAAACTCTTCCTCCTCTCTTTCTATTTGCTTGCACCACTTCAGAAATTTAGCACTCAATCCAAAGATTTATGAATGGTTCACTCATCTCTCTCAAGGGAATATCGCAAGTACGGCTTCAAGTACCATAGGCTGGCCTCTCATGTAGATCGCCACTAATGTAAGCCCACTCGACTTGAAATCAAGTAGGGCTTCTTTCGGGATGTAATGAAGGCTTTTGGTTTATGGTTGAATACAGTAAGGCTGATTGGTTACACCTTTCCTCAAGCACTCCTTTTTTCATTTCTCGACTCACACTTTGCGAATTCTTTGAGGCACTTTCTTTTCCTTGAGGGACTAGAGAGACTTAACATTACTCTTTCTTGATCATTATATTCATTTTCTCCCTCTTCGATTTCTCCATGTTTGGGATCATTACCTATCTTTGAATCCCTTCAACTCTTCCACTTATTCACTTTTTTTTTTTTGCATTTTTCTTTTTGTTCTTATCTTTTCTTTGCCTTTCCTTCTCATCATTTCTTTTCTCTTTTTGTGCCTAGGTACCATTTTCAAGTTCCTCGTCTCTCCCCCACACTTACATTTTTAGCCAATTATTTCACAAGAGTGTTAAGGAAAACTCGGGTGCCAAGAGAGTATCACGACCAAACGGGTAAAGGCTTGTAACATGGTTGTCAAATGAGAAAGGCTCGAGGCTCAAAGAGGTTGACTAGGGATCATAACATTGGTAGGTAATAGAAAACTCAAACGGGCCAAGGAAAGCCTAGATTCACTTCTTAAGCCAAGAAAAACTTAGGATTTCATCTTGAAACACATTCGGGGCAAGTTTTAGACCTTTCGCACGGGTACTTGGACTAGCAACAAAGCATCTCACCCCTCACGCAACTGGTTTGTTAAAGAGGATAGAGTCGAGGGACCATAACAACCACAATCAAGTTGAAAATCACTATGGTTCAATTAAACCACTCGATGGTTTCCAAAGTCAACACAAGAGTCACAAAATCACTAATTAGAGCTATTTCGTTCAAAAAACTTGTTTCTAACCATAAGCACAGAGTTAAGTGTGTTTGTACCAATTGAAGCATGTTTGACTCTTCGAGCATGACTTAATTAGTTCTTTTTATTCATTACTACTACATTATTGCCTAAAAACCAAAAACTGACTCATTTTCTTAAGAAGGTTTTCACGCCATCAATCGTTGGGACGAGTCACCCGGTTCACATAACAACTACCTTTGGAAAGAACCGTGCAATTAAGAAAATCAATGGCTTATTATCTACTAGAACATATAAAGAGGCTACTAAATCATACAAAGAAGTTACTAACTCAAACTAAGAACTCACAAATAAACAAAAATGAAGAAGCTAATAAGCAAAAACTACTGAATATACATAATGAGAGAAAAAGAGAGAATATATACAGAATATGAAAGAGAAAGAAAATAATATCAAGTTATTACAGGCCAATTGTCTCAGAATGTATCAAATAAGATCAAATAAACTCCACCTCCTCCCTCCCATTTAGAAATAAGCATTGTCCCCATGCTTAACAAAATAAGAGAAACAGAGGGGAAAGAGTGAAAAAAAATCCCTATGGCTCCTTGGACATCACTGTGTCCCCAGCAATGTCACCACCCTCAGTCTCATCCAACGGAATCTCATCATCCTCAACTCTGGGTGTGACTGGGTTGGTGAATAGTCAGCAGCGGAGTCTGACTCCTCAGACTGGCCAGCTGGTGCCACCGGTGCTGATGGTGCTGCAGGATCTGGGTCTGAAGGGTGTGGGTCGATCAACATGTCACAGGGGATATCTCCGTCTGCAGCAAGCTTGGTCACCTATCTCCGGAGCTTGTCCACTTATTTCTTGCTAGCCTGGGACTTTCTCATCTTCTTTACTTCTTTTCTCAGCTCTTCGATCACTGACCCGTGCTGTACCAAGGTAGCCATGATGGTGTTCTGCTATCTAGGATCTTCTTTAATGTTTCCTCCACTGTCGGGGGAAATTGAGGTTTCTGAATAGTAGACTGAGCTGCAAAAACACTGGATAAGTCAGACAGCTTTGCAGTTGTTGTTTGCATCTAGTTGTTAAGGCTCGCCAAAGTCAGGGGACTCGCAGCGCAGAAGGTGGAGCAGTAGGCATGGGCAGCGGCTTCAAAGCCAAAGTGGAAACTGTGGTAGGAACTGCAAGAAGGATTGTGGATGATGGTGGAGGCATAGCTGCGGCACTAGAGCAAGGCTCGGTTGAAGTGGATGGAACTTCAACTGCCTCTGCAACTACCACAGCTGGCTCATCAGACTGGCTTGTGGTGGTAGACGGCTGACCTTTTCTTTTCGGGTTGTTCGCATCCATAAGTGAGTACCATGAGAAAGGCTTCTTCGGCCTCACCTTTGTATCAAAATCTCGTGGGTCCACTCCCACATCGGTAAGATACTTTGTGATGGTGTTGGGATATAGGTAGAAAGAGTCAACCTGTCGAGCGATTATTGAGATATTGGCCGACATCACGGCACCCCCATTGATAGGGATCCTGGCCATAATAGAGGCAACTAAGACTGCCCGAGGAATCGGAAGTGAGTCTCATTTTGTCTCGGGTCCAGTCTGCTGCAGACAAATGATTGCCACCCTTTTGCTTCGAAGCTCAGTGTGCTCCGGTGGATAGGAACCCTAGCGGTGAACCATGGTGGTGGTGGTCCTTGTGCAGTGTGTGCTGGTCAAATCGGACTTTGAGGTTTGTCACTTTTGTCACTTTTGTCCCCTTTTTGATATGTGCCATATTCGCGTAGAATTCCGGACAAGTTATTCCTTAGCATCCACCACACTCTGGGTAAACCACGTCTACCATTTGCGTTCTCTAAACTGCCTCAGCACAGCCAGGTTATACCCCTGTAAATCTGTCAGTAAGAACTGTCGCTCAAGTGTTAGCGACCTCGCCGGCCACCATGAACGGAAACTAGTGAAAGCTGCTAGGCTGACGAATCTGTCCTCCCAAACCTCTTTCTTCTTTGTACTTTCAATCCCAGGAGTTGTGGCATCTTCCCCTCTACCATTATTGGGTATGTCCTGAACTGATGTATCTGGTGCCTTAGGGATAGGTATAAATGGATGGCTCAGAAGCCTGATTAGCACTTTTCGAACCCTCGGAAGTGTTGTGGGATGAGCACGACTCGTCCCTCAGTTGAAATCCCCTGACGGTTTGGACTGTATCGCCGGTTGTTCCTTAACAGAGACTGAGTTGCCCTCTGATACGTCCCTAGACGGGGCGTATGAACTCGTATGGGAGAGATATGCACCTCTTCCTTTCCCGGCTATTGTCGTTTTTCTAATTTCTTGTTGTTGGGAACTAGGTAAGGCTCTCTGGCCTCATCCCCAAAAAGGTTCACCCCTCCCTTTAGAAGTATTACCTCTGCCTCTATATTGAACCATTATCTGTATCAAATAGACGCAGTTGTTAGCTGCAATTCAATGTTCAATCAGACACAGGAGATATAAAAGAAAACACCCGAAAACAAAGTAAGGGTCTCAAAAATAGTGTGTGTGAAGGGTAAGGATCTGCGGTGCACAAAATTTTCTTGCGGCCGCAGAAGTGAAGTGCGGTCCGCACAATTTCACTTGCGGCCGCAACTTAGAAACTCAAAATGTGCCAACTTTCTAATGATAGAGAATTGTCTGGTGTGCGGTCGCAGTATGTATTCTGCGGTGCGCACAATTTGTCGTGTGGCTGCAAATTTGAGTCACAAATTTGTGGACTCTCTGATGACAGTACAATGATTGTTTGCGGTCGCAATCGGAATTCTGCGGTCTGCACAGTTTTCTTGCGGTCGCATATTCTTTCTCACTATTGTTGCCCTAGATCAACTTCTGCGGACCGCACAAATTTCTTGCGGCCGCATAATTCAAAGGATACGAACAATCCAGTATGATTAACAAGGTTTTGTAATTTTTGTGCAAATTTTGACCTGGAAACAACATAAAAGCATGAAAATACATTGACCCAGTCCCCAATAAGCAAGTATTAGTTAACCCACTACAATTTACCCCCACATGGTTGTACCATTGAGTTCTACTGACAAATAGCCTAAAAATGCTTAAAGAACTACAATTTTAACTGAAAAATGAAAAATTCTAACAAGGAATTAAGCATACCAGATGTGAATGAGTGCAAGGGATGAGTGATCACAATTGTTGGGCATGTGGGCAGATGATTTACCTAGAGATTTCAATATAGTGCAAGTTTTTGTGCTCAGAGAGGGAAAAGTCTAACAGTAGCCCTAGCCAACTACTTATACTATTTATGTTCTTAAAGGAAAGAGGGCGAGTGCGGCCGCACAATTTGAGTTGCGATCCACACTCTGTTACTTGGGGAGCTTAAGTCTACCTTTTATTTGCGCTCCGCAGAATCGTGTGTGTAGCTGCAGATTCCTTGTTGCGGCCGCAGATTTCCTGGTGCGGCCGCAAATTGACCCTTTTTTTGACAGACAAACTTCAAAGATTTGGTATATTCCACCTTCCACTTGTGCAGTCCCTAAGATAATTGTGCAGCCGCAGAGCACTTTTGCCGTAGCAACTGTATATGTGCAGTCCGCACAATTCAACTGCGGTCCGCAAATCTTGCAACACTTAGCCAGATTTATGTCCACCATTCTCTTAAGGCACACTCATCCCTATAGCGCACTTTGAATCAAGTTAGCACAAAAATAACACCTAAATGCAAAAGAAGAAAAGAAAAGAAAAAGAAACATGGGTTGCCTCCCAAGAAGCGCCTGATTTAATATCGCGAGATGACATATAATACCATCAATTGAAATTAATGACCGCCACGACGTGGCCATCTCTAACTTTTCCCAAATAATGCTTCACTCGGTGACCATTGACTTAGAATACCTTATTGTTTTTGTTCTTCAAGTCCAATGCACTGAAAGGTGTCACACCTACAATTTCAAAAGGACCACTCCATTTATAGTTTAACTTCTTGGCAAACATTCTCAACCTTGATTTAAACAACAACACAAGATCGCCACCTTGAACTCTTTGTTCCAAATGTATTTGTCATGAAGACATTTCATCTTTTCTTTGTACAAGGATGAACTTGCATAAGCATAGTACCGAAACTCATCCAATTCATTGCAACCCTCAAAGTTAGCGGCTACATTCCAATCAAGATTCAACTTCTTTAGAGCCCACATGGCCTTGTGCTCTAGTTCCACCGGAAGATGACAAGCTTTGCCGAACACCAACTGGTATGGCGACATTCTGATAGGTGTTCTGTAAGCTGTCTGATAAGCCCATAAGGCATCATCAAGCTTCTTGGACCAATCCGTCCGGTTAGCATTAAGTGGTTTGGACAAAACACTCTTTATCTCTTGGTTGGAGACTTCCACTTGATTGCTAGCTTATGGATGATAGGGAGTCTTGAATTTATGAGTAACACTATACTTGCCAAGTAAAATGTCGAAAGCCTTTACTTATAATAGCGTGCGGAGTACCAAACCTTGTGAAAATATTCTTTTTCAAGAATGACACCATACTTCTCGCTTCATTTTAGGGTAGAGCAACGGCCTCCGCCCATTTGGACACATAATCCACTGTGACCAAGATGTAGGTGTTTCCACAAAAACTCACAAAAGGACAGTCAATACCCCACACATCAAAAATATCAATCTCCAAAATAGTAGTGAGAGGCATTTCATTTTTCTTCGAGATTCCACCGTCTTACTAACTCACTAGCATCATTGTAAAGATAGGCCAATAGAAGCCGCAACTTATCACTTTTAGCCGCCGTTCTTGCTCCCCCATGATGACCACCACGGCGAAGAATGACAAGCCCCAAGAATTTCACATTGCTCTTCTTCCCATACACATCTTCTAACCACCCTATCCGTACAGATCCAGAAAAGGTATGGTTCATCCCAATAATAATCTTGGCAATCCCGTTTAAGCTTTTTCCTTTGGTTTGAAGAGAACTCATCTGGGATGATACCATACACAAGGAATTTTGCTAGATCCGCGAACCACGGCACCTCTTTCATTGAAATGGCCAAGAGTTGCTCATCGAGGAAGGAGTCATTGATTTCTAAGCCATCATGCGGCCTCCCCTCCTCCTCCAAACGAGACAAGTGGTATGCCGCTTGATTTTCACTCCCTTTTCTATCTTGGATGTCAATATCAAACTTTTGAAACAAAAGCACCCATCTTATCAACTGAGCTTTGAATCTTTCTTGCTTATAAGATAACAAAGTGCCACATGATTTGTATGGAGAATAACTTCCGCACCCATCAAGTATGGGCGGAACACCTCAATTGCAAACACAATGGCAAGGAGCTTTTTCTCTGTAACGGCAGAGTTGACTTGGGCACCATTCATGGTCATAATAGCATAATAGACCAGATGAAAAATCTTGTTGATGTGTTGTCCCAAAACAACCCCAACCGCTATGTCACTTGCACCACACATAAGTTCAAAAGGGACACTCCAATTTGGAGTGGTGATGATGGGAGTAGTTGTCAACTTGAACTTTAACAATTCAAAAGCTCTCATGAAGTCATCACTGGAGTGGTGATGATGGGAGTAGTGGTAAATCACCGCGTGGCCTAACAAACTTCGCACACCCTTCACCGAAGTTGGAGGTGGAAGTTTAGAAATCACCTCAATTTTTTCCTTGTCAACTTTAATTCCATTCTTTGAGATTTTGTGCCAAGGACAATGCCTTCATCGACCATGAAATGACATTTCTCCCAATTGAGCACCAAATTTGTTTACTCACATCTTGCCAACACTTTATCTAAATTTGCAAGACAATCATCAATAGAATCCTCAACCACCGAGAAATCATCCATGAAAACTTCAAGATGAGTCCTCTACCACATCCGTGAAGATAGCCATCATACACCTTTGAAAAGTCGCTGGTGCATTGCACAAACCAAATGGCATCCGCTTGAAGGCGAAAGTACCATATGGACATGTAAATGTTGTTTTCTCTTGGTCCTCTGGAGCAATAAAGATTTGGTTGCAGCCCAAATACCCATCAAGAAAGAAATAGAAAGCACGACCGTCCAATTTATCAAGCATTTGATCTAATAAAGGAAGTGGAAAATGATCCTTCCTTGTGACTTTGTTGATCTTGCGATAGTCCATACACACTCTCCAACTGGTTAGGTCACCCTTCTTGTTTGAATCAACTCATTCTTGTCATTGGTGACCACCATCATGCCCCCCTTCTTCGGGACACATTGAATCGGAGAAGTCCACGAACTATCGAAAATGGGGTAAACAACCCTGGCATCCAACCACTTAATAATCTCCTTTTTGACAACTTTTTGCATAGCCTCATTGAGTCTCCTTTGATGTTCAATAGATGGTTTGTCACCTTCCTCCAAGTTGATCTTATGCATGCAAAATGCGAGGCTTATACCTTGAATATCCACCAATGTCCACCCAATAACCTTCTTCCTCTTATGTAGCACTGCCAATGTAGAATGTACCTGCACGTTAGTCAAACAAGAGGAAAGGATAATCGGCAAAGTAGAAAAAGGGCCAAGAAATTCATACCGAAGATGTGGAGGCAATGGCTTCAACTCCAAGTTAGGAGGCTCTTAAATGGAAGGCTTTGTAGGTAGAGTTTTCCTATTTTCATGATCCAAAGATATTTTCCGGGGTGCATAATTGTACGACTCCATCCTTGCGAAGAGTTCACAAATTTCATTAAGCCATCCATCTCGTCATCATCAAAATTGAGCAAGAGGGCCACCAATATATCACCAACATTAATAGTGGCACTTGTATCATCAACAATAACATTGGTCACCAAGTCCACAAAAGAACATACCTCGTTGCTATTTGGCTGCGGCATGGACTTGCACACATGGAATACTACTTTTTCATCACCCACCCGGAAAGTGAGTTCTCCGGCTTCAACATCACAAAGAGCCTTCCCCGTAGCAAGGAAAGGTCTTCCAAGAATAATCGGCACCTCATATTCAACTTCATAATCTTGAATGACAAAATCCGTCGGACTAATGAATTTATCAACACGAACCAAGACATCATCACTCCCAAAGGTCTCTTCATAGTAAGATCGGCCATTTGCAATCTTATCTAGGTGGATCTTGGTTTCCCAATTCCCAAGGTCTTGAAAAACTAATAGGGCATCAAATTGATACTTGTCCCAAGATCACAAAGAGCTTTAGAAAATTCGGTACTTCCAATTGGGCAAGGAACCGTGAAAGCACTAGGATCTTCCAACTTAGGAGCCATTTAATGGACAATTGCACTCACTTTATGAGTAACTTTGATAGTTTCAAAATTCATTTACCGCTTCTTTGTCACAAGATCCTTCATAAACTTTGCATTATCAGGAATTTGTTCCAAAGCTTCAACTAATGGCATATTGATTGAGAGACTCTTTGTCATTTGAATGAACTTTATAAGTTGATTCTCGCTTTTTGTTTGAAAAGTCTTTGAGGGTATGGAGGTGGAGTCCTAGGCAATGGTGCCTTAGCCTTTTGTACTACTGGCTCCGGTATGTCAATAATGTGATCCCTAGACGGGTTCACCTCTTCTTGAGTCTCTTCCACACTATCATCAATATTAATCTGAACTTCATCATTTGCTTGCACCACATTTTTCGGGACCTCTTCTTCTTGTTCCAATTGCTCATCATCCACAAGTTGCTCTTGATTTGAGGTGGATGCATTCCCACCTCTTCCACTTCTTATAGTAACGGCCACGACATGCCCCGTGTTGTTTCCACCCTTTGGGTTTAGCACCGTGTCATTTGGTGTTCCCCTTAGGATGAGAATTTAGAGCTCGTAGATTTTCCCCATTTGAACTTTTAAGTTGCGGATCAATGTGTTGTGTGAGGTAAGTTAGGCATCCAAATCGGCATTCTTTTCCGTCATTTGCTTGAAAATGTTCCCAATATGGCCCATGTCATTGGTTGAAGAACTAGGATCATGGGAAGGATAAGGAGGCGTGTTGTTCGGTTATTGATACATAGGGGGCCTTTGAAAACCCGAACCCCGATTGCCTTGATTATGGTTCTATCCTCCTTCATTGTTACCCCTCCCCCCCTCCTAATTTCCTTGATTATTTCTGCTCCAATTTCCTTGGTTATTAGAATTCTAATTGCCTTGATTGATTTGAGGCCGCCATTTTTGTTGGTTTGGGCCTTGAAAGTTATTTTTATGCTCTTGAAAGTTGTTCACATATTGCACCTCCTCTTCTTCGTCATTGTAAGAATCATCTTGATCAAAACCACTATCTTCTTGCAGAATTTCCACTTGATGTTGCACTTGTGGACCCTTGGTTCTCCTTTTATTCACCATCATGTTCTCCATGGCATTGACTTTCTTAGGATTTTGCACTTGTTGAAGTTGAGTCTTTGCTAATTGATTTATGGTGGTAGTCAATTTAGCAATGGCTTGCCCATGGTCATGCAACTCTTTGTGAAGGTGCATCATGTTGGGATCACCTTGAAGAACATTAGTCTGGGATTGCCATGCCGATGATGTTTCTGCCATATCATCTGAAATCTCACACGCCTCCGCATAAGGCGTAGTCATGAAGTTCCCACTGGTAAGTTGATTCACTACACATTGGTTGGTTGTGTTGATCCCACGATAAAAAGTTTGTTGAATCATATTCTCCGTCATGTCGTTATTGGGACATTCCTTAACCATTGTTCTATAGCGTTCCCATATCTCGTGTAGTGGTTCATTTGGCTCTTGCATGAATGCCAAAATCTCATCCCGAAGTGTAGCCATGTGCCCCGGAGAGAAGAACTTAGAAATAAACTTTTTTGCCAACTCATCCAAGTGTGAATGGAATGGTTCGGCAAACATTCCAACCAATCTAAAGCTTTCCCCCGTAGAGAGAAGGGAAAAAGCCTTAGCCTCAATGCATCCTCGACAACATTTATTTGCGTGCTCCCCCAACAAGTATCCACAAACCCCTTCAAATATTTGTATGCATTTTGACTTGGAGCACATGTGAAGAAACCTCGTTGCTCTAGCAAAGTGAGCATCACATTGGTGATTTGAAAGTTGCCCGCCCTAATACGAGGAGGGACTATTGCACTTGCATATCCTTCATTGGGTAACACCCGGTGTGGAGCCACTCGTGGTGGAGGTGGGGGTGGAACGGGGACTTTTTCATGAGGCACTCAGCCTCTTCTATTGGCTTGAGGTTCAAGAGGAACCTCATCAACTTGTTCATCCTCGACGTCCACATCCACCAAAGCAATATTTTTGAGCTCATTGTTTGCCATGGTTGTACCTACGATTTCTCAAACAGGTTAGTAACACGGAAGGAAAAGAAGATATTCCAAAAACACACCCAAATATATAGCTAACACCATTTTTAACTCCCAGGAAATGGCTCCAAACATTGATCACGTCCAAAACACACCTTAAAAGTGATATGAAGTGGTCTTTTGCAATAATAGAAACCTAACTAAGAGTCGGGGTCGAATCCAAAAGGAGCTAAGATGGGGGTTCGGGGTATATATTTCACTATGAGTGATTGAATTATCTAGATTGCACTTCCACACAAAAATTTATTTTTTATTTCTAATTTTACTCTATTGATTGCAAAATAAAGGAAAAAGACTAGAGACAATTGTTTTTAAGGTTTTCCAAATGGATAAAAAGCCTAGGGCTGTGACCATTACCTTGGTATTTGCCCAACGGGATAAAGACTTTAATGCTTGTTTAGTTGATTGGGGTGTATTATAGCTATCGAATTTAATTTACCCACTCAGTACCTCTACGTCAGAGAGTGGTTTTGCCCAATTTGGCTTTCTCAAGACCAAATGGGTATCACCCAAAACAGTTGATAAGAGCTCAAGTTGGGTTATTACTATCTCTAGGTTGAACCCTTTAATTGGGTTAATCAATCTCTCAATTGACCCAGTTCCTTGTTAGCTAAGTTATCCTAGACTAAGTCTCTCTTTCTCAAGTAAAGACTAAGTCAAATAGGCATGAACTAATATTTGCAACCAATAATTTCACAATTAAATCATGAACTGAGCTAAATAATAAATATCCAATCATAAACATGCACTAAATTAGATACCCATAAAGTTTATACACAACGGTTGGGTCACAACCCTTGTTGAAATGTAGCTACTCATAATTTGGTTTGAAGAAAATAGAGAAAAACAACTGATTAACCTCATAATGGAAGCTAAAAATGATTAAATCTATTGTAAATACACCAAAGCAAAGTAAAACTTCCTAAAATAGCAAAGAAAAACGGCTATTACAATTCAGAGGTTCAAACTTGACCTAATTTTGTGAAACTCGTCTATCTATACAAGGCTAACAATCTCGGAAAAAAATACCCCTCGAGAAGTTCTGGGGCCGCACAATTCTATGTGCAATCCGTAGATTTCTTCATCTGGCATGAACTGGAGTTTTGTGGCCGCACATTTCTGCACTGCGGCCGCAAGGCATTCTTCTTCGACCGCACATTTCTGGACTGCAGCCACAAGGCAGCTCTGCTGCAGTCCGCAATATTAGGATTCCGTAATGTGATCTTATGCGGCCGCACAATTCACTAAGGCTCTACACTTGGTCTTTTTGCATACTCTCTGATTTTCGACTCTTATCCTAGCTTTGCGGCCACAATTCATGTGCGATCCGCAATTTGTGCAAATGTCTCCTACATTTTCCTTCTTTGTTTGCGGCCGCAGATGGAATTCTACGGTCCACACTTTCTTCTACGGCCGCAGAATTCCTTCTGCCGACCGCACATTTGTGCTTCCGCGGCCTTTATTGCCTTGTGCTTCGGACTACTCCTTTTTTAGTTAGGTTTCATCTTGGGAGACCAACATCCAGCATTCTTGCAATTTTGCATAATTTCTTTAGTTTGGAGAACACAATTCAATGCTTTTAGACTGAAACAAAAGCTAAAATGCACTAATAAGCAGTCAAAATCCCCACTTATCAGCTGCTCGTATTGAGTGAGGTGAGGTTTCTGAACCTAAGATTTTAACTATCGTATTGGGATGAGGAATGTTTGGAAGAATGATACCATATTTCCGCTCAAAATTTTGCAATGGTCCTTGTTAAACGAGAGAGCTTCTTGACTTGTTGATTTCATGGGTGCTTATGAGTTTCTATATATTTCTTTTATCACTAACAGCACTGCAAAGGTCCAGAACGTGGTTACCAGAATTGTTATTGGGCAGCTATGGTTGTCGGATATTATTACTACGGGTATCTGATTTATGTGGGATATCATGTGGTTATATCTTGTGTTATGGTTACGACTTGATTCAGCTTATTTAGGCTTATACGGTGCATTGATGCGAGATTTGGGTCTTATGATGAGTTTCAGATGTTGAGCATTGGGTTCTAAAGTTTATGGGCTAAGGATGAAGTAAGATCTTTAGTTAAGTTGTGTTCTCAAGCTTACATGGATTGGGGTGACTTGGAATAACCCACTGATATGTGTATGGAAAGGTTACACGGTGATTTGATGGCTTGGGAACGATTCTTTGGCACGTTCGAGGATGAACGTATGTTTAGGTGAGGGAGAATGTAACGACCCGATCAGTTGTTTTGAGTAACTGCATTCAGATTGGTAGCTTGAGGTCATGAGTAGTTTCATATGGTGTATTATGACTCACGTGTATCATCCGTTTTTGTTTTCAGATGCTTCGGGATTGATTTGGAAGAATAATTCTCAACTAGAAAGCATTAAGTTGGAACAATTGACCAAGTTTGACTTTTTTTATTAGACCTTGGATCGGAGTTTTGATGGTTCTGTTAGGTCTGGATAGTGATTTTGGACTTGGACGTATTCCCGAATTTGTATTAGGACATTTCTAGAATGTTATAGAGTTATTGGGCGAAAGTTGGCAACTTTAAGATTTGAAAAGTTCATAGGTTTGACCGGGAGTTGACTTCGATATTACCGGGTTCGGGTTATTGTTCCGGGAGTTGGAGGAGGATCGTTATGTCATCGGAAACCCTTGTGCAAAATTTGAGGTGATTCTGAGTTGTTTAAACGTGTTCGGTGTAAGTTTGATATTTTGAAGTTTGAAATAGTTCATTAAGCTTGATTTCAAGTACGATTCATGGTTTTGATTTTGTTATGGGTAATTTGAGTCTTTGACTCGGTCTGTGTTGTATTTTGGGACTTATTTGTATGTTCGGACGGGGTCCCGAGGGGCTCGGGTAAGTTTCGGGGTTGTTTCAGATCATTTTGGATGGGGTTTGTGTTGCTGGTTTGTTGGTGTCAGGTAATGCATCGCAATCACGAGCATGAAAATGCGTTCCCGAAGAATCAGGTGAGCTGGAGGAGATCTGTTCTACGCGTTCTTGGTTAGGGGGATGCGATCGCGAAGGGTCTGTGCATCAAGGTCTATGCGTTCGCGAAGGCTAAGTCGCATACGTGAAAGGTGATTGGGAGCTGGGAGCCTTGTGCTTCGCATTCGCGGGGTGCATCCGTGATGTTTGGACGCGCTGGTCAACGTGTTCGCGGGCAGTGTATCGCATTCGTGAAGAAGTTTCTGGTCTGAAGCATTTTTGTTTTTCGCGAGGCTTCTTTCGTGTTCGCGAAGGATTCACCTGGCAATATTATAAAGTACTTTATTTTCAGAATTTGATTTCATGTTCGCGAAGAGTTCACCTGGGCAGTGTTATAAAGTACTCTACTTTTGGACTTTGAGTTCTTTTATCACATTTTAAGTTGGAGATATCGGATTTGGGCGATTTTGGAGGGGATTTTCGCCATTTGGATTGAGGTAAGTATTTTCTTACTTGGTTTTGATTATATTCCATGATTCCATCTTCGATTTTGGCGTTAGAGTGATGATTCTAAAAGAGAAATTGGGGGTTTTTGTCAAAACTTTTCTAAATTAAATATTTGAGATTTGAACATCGATTTGAAGTCGGATTTGAGTGAAATTAGTCTGGTTAGACTCGTATTCGAATGGATTATTGAAATTTATGAGTTTTGTCAGGTTCTGGGTTGTGGGCTCGGGGTTGATTGTTGGGTTGACTTTTAGTATTTGGTTAAAGATTCGACCTTTATCGTTTGGGTTTGCTTCCTATAGCATTATTTGATGATTTGGAGTTGCTCTTGGCTAGTTTTGAGCTGTTCGAAGGTCAATTTGTGCGGGATGGCGCTTTTGCTGTATTGATTTGGCTTGTTTGAGTTAAGTGTCTTGCCTAGCTTTGTTGGGCAAGTTTTCCTACTAAATGATATTATTTGCTACATGCAGGGTTGATGCATATATGAGCTGACAAGCGTATATGCATGTGCCAGGGTTTTTCATGCTCGAGAGAGAAAAATTATATTCTTTCTTTGTGCCTTAATGAACTTGGTGTTTCTTTGGCTTATGCTTTGTTTAATTCTATGACTAATAAACTCAATTAACTGTTTTAGAGATCATGTTAGAACATATGACATCTTAAAAAGAATTTAATATGTTATTTTTGAACTGTTTACATACTTAATTGATTGTAGCATTATGAACACCCATTATACCTGTTATTATCTTGCTACCTGAGTTTCGTTATCCGTAATATGTGCGGGGAATTGGGGCATTGGGGCTAGGTTGGGCACAAGGGTTATTTCTGTGTGGTTGATATGATGTTGACACGATGAGTATTTTCGCGCGGTTTGAAAAATTATTGGTTTGTTGGTTATTACTGTACAAAAGGAAAGAAAGTTGGATACTCATTCATTAAGTACTTACATGCCATTTACTTTGATTTCTATTAACGTTGGTTGTTTTTGTATGATACCTTCTATTTGAGTTCCTTATGTAGTTACCTCTGTAACTTCCCTTTGTCATGTTACAGTTATAGCTATGTCTTTACCTTTTCTGTTACTGTTACACCTACGTTTTTAATTGTTTTACTTCTGTTACATGCCTTCTTCAACTTCATGCCTTGACTTGTTATTAGCCCATACGTGTTACCTGCCTCTAATTGTCATGTGACATACTTGTTAGATGCCTTAACCTATTACACATTTTCACTCACTACGCATTCCCTTACATACTAATTTTCTTCACTTACCATATACTTTTTACTTACCATATGCTTTTACTTGTTTCATGCTTTTACTTGCTACATAATTTCATATGTATTGAATTCCCTCATTTAACTTCTGTTCTTAATTGATAAACATCTTTAATCATTTCATGTTTTACTTCCCTTTATTTAATCGGATTGGGTGACTTTTAGATTGGTTATGTGTTTACGCTTTGTGGAAGCCTTGTCTTTATATGTGAGAGATTAGCTATGTGGTGCTGTGTTGCTCATCTTATTTTGTTGGGTTTGTATTCTTAGTTGATTTGCGCGTGTTAGTTTTTTTGATATTTCATTATAAGTTTCCCGTGCTCGGTTGTGGTAGAACAGTCACATATGGATGTATTTGCATATATGTGGATCGGATTGTGCGCCGCAATGAAAAAGACATTATATGTGTGAGATGGAGTTGCACGCTGCAGCGATATTAATATGATATATGGGATCGGATTGCATGCCGCAATGGTATTTATATATGTATTTGTGGATAGGCTCGCGTGCCGCATCGGAGAAGACATTTTCTTTGTATATATTTATGGATCAGGTTGCACGCTACAACAGAGAAGATATTCTCTCTCTCTCTCTCTCTCTCTATATATATATATATATATATAGATATATATATATATATATATGTATAGAGAGAGAGAGAGAAAGAGAGAGAGATAGAGAATCGAGTTGCACGCCGCAACAGAGAAGATGAATTATTGTTATTCATGTCTATTTTTTTCTGTTACCTTATTGTGTTGTCAGACTCAGTCGTGATGTTATTGTGGGGCCCTCTATTATTTGTGTTCTCGTTTCATTTACTACGTGGTTATTTGTATCTCTTTTTCGTATCGCTCTTTCTGCTTATCATTTACACAGGTAAAATATTGAGCGAGTATTTTTTTTTGACTTAAAAACCTCGCCACTACATCACTGAGGTTAGTCAAGGTACTTACTGAGTACATGTGATTGGTTTTACTCACGCTACACTTGTGCACCTTGTGTGCAGATCTTGGAGCTGCATAGCTGTAGAAGACGAAACTTGGCATTGAAGACGTCCCCGTGATTCCAGACTCAAGCTACTTTTTCGTCATGGTAGTATAGAATTTTAAATTCTATTTATGTAAACTTCAAATAGATATTGTAATTATTCTTCGTACCAATCTGTAAATCTAAATCATAGTGGCTCATGACTTGTACTACCAATCATTGAGAAGTTATATAAATTTCAGTTATTTTACTTATTGGCTTTATATTAATTCCTATAAAATTGTGTTAGACTATACTTGACTTACCTAGTGAGTCAGGTTTGATACCATCACGACCAGACGAATTTAACAATTTATATGCTAGATATTAGTGGAATATCTAAAAAAATGCAGTTACGTATTCAAATTCAACACATCAAAAAGCAGCTCTCATCTTTTCCTTTTCGTTTCTTTTGTTTTTTTTGGATGACTGAGTGGAGGTGCAGTAGATGAACCCTTTATCTAAATGTGCTCAGAAGGAAAACATAAATAAAAGGAAACGGCGCAAATATACTATACTGACAGAGGCTGACCTGGGATATATTTGAAGCTTATGAGATTTTAATAATTTTAAGTTATTAGGTTTTGAATTAATAACTTATAGGAGTATGTTAAATAAATTTGTTAAAATATATACAGAACTTAAACTAAAGTTATTGAGAGCATAATTATATGTACGATCTAGAGAGAGGGAGCACAGGTTCATGTCAACACATATTCAAACCTATTGATACGTCCCCCAGTTATAATTGTACTGTAAGCCTTGACTTATGCATAGTTTCCTTCCTACTATTGATTTCCCACTTCTGGAACCCTATTATTTTATTTGATCTTCTTTTTCACGTATTATTTTGTATCCTATGCCTCACATCACCAGATGATCAATGGCCTTTGCTGAAGTCAAGGGACAAAAAAGTTGGCAAGATCTCATCAAAGTACTTGAGGAAGCAGATCATGTAACTTCTCTCAAAGTTGGCTTTTCCCATAATATCCGAACATGCCTCTCTCTTTTCAAGTGTTGTGCTAGAGTGTTTAATTTGAGAAATCACAGCAATACAATAAATCTCTACCAGTTATCTCCATTTTCGTCAATTCAGAGATAAGATTGTTTTAAAAGGCAGGGGCGTAAGGAAATATGTTTTACCTAATACGAGGTAAGACGTAAGCTTCAAAACATTGGACGCAAGTCCCATACATCTTTACCTTTTAACTTTTGTATATTAATATAATAGAAATGAATATTAAAAAAGATAAAATTACATAAAAATTTCAAAAAAAATATAAAACAAGTGAAAATATGTATAGACTTGCTTGCTGATAAGTGACCGACTCGACCTTTTTTTTCCTTCTTTCCCTGCATAAAGGAGCACTAGATCTATCATTAACCCTTTTCATGAAATTGAAAATAAAGTTGGAATGAAGAAGAACTATATGCCGAGTATTTAGCAAATGAGAATTTCAGTGCTAGCATTTCCGTTAATATAGCACTCATTAGAAGGGGTTTATTACCATGGAGAGCGTTAATGATCCATTGGTAATGTCTTCGTCCAATATTTACCTTTATCTAAAGGTGAAAAAATTAACTATTCTTTTTATTTTATTTTATATAATCCGTCCAATTCGTTCGAATTTAAACGGGTTATATTGTGATCCTTTTGTTGACTAGATATAACAGGTTAAATTTCTCTCTCTATATATATTCACGCAAACTTGAAAATGCTTAAGTTACTTATTCAAGAAAACTATGTATTCCATTCATCTCAATTTATATGATGGTGTTGACTGAAATTTAAGTAAGAAAGAACCAAAAACTTTTGAAATATGTGATGTAAAATAAGATATGCACATTTATATGACTAAACATCTACTTAATGAAAGATTAGAAGTTAAAGGTTTCTTTCTAAATATAGAAGGTTATTTTTTTTTTTTTGACATAAACTACAAAATATTATCAAAAAAAGGACAAAGGGAGTATTTATTTATATATTTTTTTCCAAGCCACGAAATGAAACAGTGGGAGTTGGCTCATGCCTGAATTGGTTAGATTATGACTCGTTATTTGATCAATTTGACTTGTTTATCCCGCTCAAATTTGATGCAACCCATCATTTGCCACTTTTACCTTTATTAATCGATTCGCATATTAAAAAAGATATTCGAGTAGGCATATATAACTTGTGCATTCCACACGTCTATTTAATTGTTTAAGATTTCCTAGAGATGTAACTCAGTATAAAGACAAATTCCAACAAGGAATGCAATTAGCAGTGAAATGGACAGCAGGTTATGAGAGTTGCTTCAACATATCAACCTCTTATCCGCATTTATCATCACTTACGCTCTTTCCTCTTAATGGCTTACATCACATGCAACATTGTTTTCTTCCACCACAATGAGCACGCGCACACCACTTATAAAGTGAAGATACACTTCTATTCTTTAGTGGAGTAGTTTTTTTTTTCTAAAATAAAATAGCAGAATGTGATGAGATGATTGAGATTAATTTCTACGACCTTAATCAAATATAGATGGAGCATAATACTCATATACTTTTGATATCAAACATAAATATATGTGTGAAAAAGTTCTATAATTCGACAAATTATATTTAATTCTAATCCCGTAATTTTAAAAACACAAATGAGTTTATCGCTAATAAGAATATTAAATGTTGAATTGATCAAGTTTAAATGTTGGATCAGCCTTTCTTACGTGCATGAGCCTTGAACGGAGAATCTTTATGTAGAGAGTGTTTTATTCCGTTAGCTAGTAGGCTTACTCGGTACGAATCTGAATTAGCCGAGTCATTGGAGTTCGGATACTGAAAAAAAATCTCTTAAAGAAAAGAAAATCATAAAACCCCATCCTCACATCCCTTGGTTTCAAACATGTCAAGCCAATTATTTCAAGTATAAATATCACTCATTAGCACAATCCTATGCACCAACTAATTAGGTGACTCAGAAAAAGGTAAAGCTAGGAAGTCCACAATACTTCAAAAGAGGGAGGAGCAAGCAGAAAAAGAGCAAAAAATGGCGCAAGAGGAAGCAAGAAAAGGTCCGTGGAGCGAACAAGAAGATCTTCAGCTAGCATTTTATGTGAACTTGTTTGGAGATCGACGATGGGATTTCTTGGCCAAAGTTTCAGGTTTTTAAAGGTTGGAGGGAGACTCATAGAATAGGTAATCTTGTTTAGGACATGAAATCCTTTTTTCTTGGAGCAATTTTTAACCCTTATATCTTTAATAGGTTTGAAAAGAACAGGAAAGAGTTGCAGGTTACGTTGGGTAAATTACTTGCATCCTGGTCTTAAACGTGGCAAGATGACTCCTCAAGAAGAACGCCTTATTCTTGAACTCCACTCCAAATGGGGAAATAGGTTTGAGTACATTTCAATTTCTTTCCTAATATGATGAATTTTAATACAGCGACGGATTCAAAACTTAAATGTTGTTGATTCTGATTTAAATGATGTGTGAGTTTTAAAAAATATGTTTGACTCAGACTATACTTATTTTTCAAATATATAAATATAAATCGATTCGAATTATCAGATTATGCTGAATCCGCGAACCATGTGGCTAGATCCGCCATTAGGGGCATAAATAGTGTAACAAAAATTTTTTTACACTCCATATAAATAAAATTGTAAACCTCTTTAACATAAGAGAGCTTCTAATGTAATGGAAACGGTAACTAAAAAATTGTATTCTTGAATCTTCTTTGAATTCTTATCAGAATTTCTATATCCGTTTGTCTCTAAAACTTACTATATATAATTTTTTGAGTTACTATATAACTTTAATTTCTTGATCGTGTGTCAGATGGTCAAGAATTGCAAGGAAATTACCAGGGAGAACTGACAATGAAATCAAGAATTACTGGAGAACTCACATGAGGAAGAAGGCTCAAGATGACAGTAAAAATAAGGCTTCTATTTCTCCATCTTCATCTTTCTCCAACTGTTCATCTTATTTCTCTTCCAACAGTCCTGATGTGGACTTTATGCCCATTACTGAAAACAACGAAAGAAACTTCTACGATACTGGTGGATTGTTGGACGTGCATGAACAAAGTAGTTTGCAAAATGTAGGGACAAAGAAAGTTGGTGATCAAGAGAAAGGGAAAAGCATGAAGGTGTACTCTATGGATGAAATTTGGAAAGATATTGAATTATCAGAAGAAGATGAGACAAAAAATAAACCAATTTTGCCATCAACTATGTGGGAATATTACCCAGATAGTACTCTATGGATGACTGATGAGGAAGAAACTAAGATGTTTCCTCAGTTTTATTGCTTGGGCAACCAGGACAACACATTTTTTACTGGCTAACAAGGGGTTATTCATTCGAAGAATTTAAGTTAAATACGCTGACAGTGGAAAGAATTTTTACGGTATCGCTTTAATTTAACCAGCTATAGCATGTTATTATATCAGGTTTTATATGAAAGAGTCGTTACCATCATCAATATTGCAGGTTAAGTTGACCCGATAGTGTAAAAAGAACATATACACTGTCAGACACCAAACTTAGACTCTTTATTAGAAGGTAATTTATTTTAAAGTTGGTGTAGGATTTATGAAAAAAGTTTAGCTCTAACTTTGTAAATAGAAATATTGGTAAAAATCCTCAGTCCCTAAATAAGAAGGCAGTATGTATTATGGTCGGCAGTGTTTGTAACTCAGATATTGTATCATCTGATGCTTAGTTATATAATTAATGAGAGTCGTATGTCTATTTCTGTGTAACTATTCTTTATTATGTAAGATACAACTACTTCTAAGTTATGCAGCTTTCTTTATTATTATAAAATTGCAATCTTCTCTTGCAGTTGCATTTCGGGTATCCTCCTATTATCCAAAGAGCAACATTTGACAAATCATTCTTGTTTCATGGCTTAGGTTTAGTTGTTAAGAAGTTTTTATCTTCACAGAAAATGATCAAGCTACATAAAAAGGGAAAACTCACGAAGCCCCCAAAACTATGAGAATTCAAAGTGTGTAAGTCTTATGTACTCACAATATAAAAATATTTACATAATCAATTTACTTATAAGGTAATTACAGGTAAATTTCGATGACAAACATTACTTAATTACTTGGTAAAAATGAATCTACTATCACGATTATATTTAAATTATAACATAAACGTCAACTATTGGGCAAGCTTATTAGTTAGGAGCTTCGACGAGAGAAGTTTCATCTTCCAAATGCCTAAAATCATGGGCGGAGCGCTAGAGCTTAGCTTAAGAGTTTATCCGATTTCGATAGCTTTAATATAGATATTGTATTTGTTTTTAGGAATTCGTTTAAAATATACGTACAAATTATCTATTTAAATTTAATAATATAAAAAAAAAATTTCGAATCTCTAAATTTCAAATTCTGACCTAGTAATATTGTTATATGCTAGATAACACAAGTGTTGCAACTTGAAAACGGCGATTGGATCATCAAAAAGAACCCCCGTCCCCAGAAAACGATCTCCACTAATGAAAAATATTCTCAACTCAAGATAAATACAAAATCATCTCCAGCAACCAAATATTTATTTCTCTATAATATACTGACTCGAAAAAGGGAATAGTTGCTAAAAGAACACGTAGCTGCCCTTATCGCACAATTATTCATAAAAAATCTGAAGTAAAGTTTTTTGTTTCACTTAGTGGATGGAGAAACTTTGTAGTACTTGTCTACCTTTTTTAAATGATAAGTATATATGAAGGACTAGTGTCGCATTAGAAGTGGTGGACCCAACATTTTAGGGTCATAAATACTACTACCTTAAACGTAGAGTTACTAATAATCATAGTGTTGTATTTAATTGTAAATATAATTCAGGAGACTTAGGGGTTTTAATGTGGATGAGGATATATAAAGGAGCTACTGGTACTAAATAGATTTAGCCAGTCCGCAATTTGTTTGTAGTGAATGTAACTTTGTCTAAAAATATTAAATAAATGAACAATTTTGATTGTTTGCTACAGAATCGTCATTGTTATAACAATACCTTATGGAACTCGATATAGTTTGCTTCTTCATATACTTTCTCCTTCCCTATTTTCGAAGGAATTTTATATATTTCAATCAACCAAATCTCTAATGTCTGTCCTTTAGCAGTTGGTGTTGTGATACAGCCTATTGTTAACTGTTCGTTTTAAAAAAGTTAACCAACAGAAGATCCTACTAAAAGCTAGGGTGTAGTACAAGCGTGGCAGTAGTTTATAACCAAAGTTAAAGATTTTACAACTTCACTTTTCTTTTCGGGCCAAAGAAAAAATAATAATAAAAGAAAAGGAGAAGAGGTGATGTTTGGCTAAAATTTTATGTTTTTGCATGTAATTTGTCTTGCATTATATCTTGATCTTGTTAATTTTTGTGTGAATATTTGTGACTCGAATTTAATAATATTGTTTATATGTGTAGGAGTCAATTGGAAGTGATTTGGAGAGTTTGCATGCAAATTGACGTAAAAAAGGGAAGACTTTGGAGGAAGTATAAGCTTGGAAGCCTAAGTTGGTACCAGACACCAACCAAAACGCTATTGATAGAAGTGGAAAAAGTTTTCTGTCCAGGTTGGCGCCAGGCACCAAGCGAGACGCCAAAGGGTGGATTTTGTCCTAATTCGGCTGGGACTTAGGGATTTCAATCCTACACGTCCTCGATATGTATAAAAGTGGTTCTATACCTATTTTTGAGGGGGGGATCGAACATACTTTGGACCAAGGGAGAGCACGGAGCCGCCGTGGAGGCCAAAATTTATCAGATTCCATCTTTCTTGCATCAAACTTAGTAATCTTTATGTTTCTTTGGATGAATTGTTCCTCCATGTCTATGTGGAGCTAAACTTCACGTTCTATAGGGCTGTGATTGTCATGAATATTGAAGATTATTAATTACATTACCGTTAATTAAAGTTAAAAAAATTTAAATAAATTAGAATACAAGACATAGGCGTCACGAGACATGCAATCCAATTTATAAAGGCATCAATGATTAATTTCAAAACGTAGGGAAGATACTACACATGCCAAAGCCTAAATATGCTACTATCAAACAAGTCAAGGGCACCTAAGAATCTCATCTTTCTTCCTCCATTTTTTCTTAAGTCCTACTCTAAAAAAAAAAAAAAAACTACTATCCGGTTCAAACTACATCCCATAAAAAAGAACCGAGGCACAGAGAAAAACCACGGAGAATTATTGCTACCTAAAGGAAGCTAAAAGACATATTTTTGAATTTTTGTTTAGACTTTAATCCCTCAAGAAAACTGTCTAGGAAATCCATCATTGGAAAAAGTACAATATTTCGACTTTTTTTTTTTAATTTTTCTTTATTTAAAAGAAAATAAAGCTACTAAAATACTATACAACTACGAAAACAAAAAATAAAAAGCTAAAATTAAAATAAAAAATTAATATTTTTACTAACATACTACTAATAATTAGTGAAAGGGAGAAGGAAAGAAGAGAAACCATATGCGAGAGAATGACAGCAAGAAAACCACATAGACCATGAAAAGACTACCATTAATTCTCCTCATTGTCATTAAGTTGTATTCTTCAAAGAAAAACTTCAAACAAGAAAAAAAACCTTAGTTTACAACAATAATAATAATATCCCTAATAAAATACTATAAGTGGGATTTTAAATTAATAGTGTGTGCAGATCTTATGCCTACTTTATGAAAATAGAAATGTAATTTTCAATAAATCCTAAAAAAGAAATTTTAATTTGAGGGTACGAAATTCTTAAAGAGGTGGGGATATTTACAATATCTATATAGTCACTTAAAAGAAAATTACAGGTAATGCACTATACAAACATTAATTAGTAACTTTAGAAAATGAAAACAAACTTGTATACTAGCTAGGTCACGATATACTTATAGTGTATGGAAATTCTTACTTAAAATTAAGGCAACAACAGGTGATGTTCTATACAAACATTAATCGGTAACATTAGGAAAATGGGATAACAAATTTTGTAATGGATCAAGATATGCGGACAGCGTAAGAAAATCCTTAGTCTACATACCTTGGATCCTAAAAGAGGCTTGAACTTTAAGTTGTTTATTGATGACGAAGAGGCTTAGTTGTTAAATACCTGTAGTAGATCATGCATGGTCGAGTCAAATTATTGTTAACTAATAATATCATGTTGAACCTGATTAATTAGCGAAGAAGTTCATAAATTAATCATCAAGAACCAATTAATTCACCACCTAACCCCCACCCTCAAGGTGGCTTGATTAAGAAAAAAAAAATTCACCTTTTGCTCAATTTTAAAATTTAATGATTTTGGTTAATTATTTACATCACGAGAGTGTTATTATATCTTAATATTCATCCGTGATGCATGCATAGCTAGAGAATGAAATAATCGGGTGTGTGAATAAGCTTTACTGTTTGGTTGTGAACTTTCGTAAATTCGGAAGCCATCAATTGTTAATTTAGTTAGATGACCCTTTACAAGATCATTAGAAAATAAGGGTCACTAACAGCAATGAATATGAAAAGAATCTGTCAATTCCTGATCGCACGATATTTGTCATCTTAACCTCTACCATTACGAATCAATCATATAATATGTATAATTAATGCAATAAATGATAATAACGGGCAGATGCTAATAAGGGTAAATAGTTACGAATGAAAATACTATTTAATCTCCGCTTTCATATCTTGTATCCCCATCGAAAAATTATTAGGTTGACTCTCAATTACATTGTTCTGTTATAGTTCTTTATTATTGAAAATTATTGCTTAAGGCTACAATCATCAATAAAAATTTTATTTTTTTTATTCTTTCAATTTATTTCCTTATTATTTGTTGCTTTTTTCATGTTGTTCATATTTGAAAAAGTGAATCCAATCGATTGTTAGAAATTCGAAATATCCATTTAGTTGCATTTACCACAAAAACAATTTTTGGGATTAAACAATAACATACATATATAATAACAAAAATAATGATAATTATGCCTCGACCGAGTAAGTTAGGGTTGAATATAAGAAGACTCAGTGACCATGTCACTATATTTGGACTCATTTCAAACTAATATTATATAAACTAAAAATCAATATGAAGTATACCAGAATTTCTCGATACATGGGGAAAGACAAAGGTAGTGGATATGAATAAATTTTAAGAAGTACATTAATACAAAGAACACGATAAATAGGAATGCTAGAGAAGGTTTTTCGCGCGCTAAGAAAAACAAAACGACTTCCATATAATTTATTCCTCTTATGATTTTCATGACACGAATTTTATTTTAGGATTAAAATTAAAAGATCAGAGAAAGAGAGAGATGGGTACTTGTAAAGAGAGCGTGATGCAGGTATAGCAACTTCAGTTGAAACCTTAGATGATTCAATCCGTGCATGGGGGCCTTTGAAGTGTATCTTTTGGAAAAAAAAACATGTTACAAATTGTATGATCAAGAATATAATATTTCTCATCCTTATAAGGAGATTCTACCCATAAAGGCTCATCATGTATTAACGTTACGATCTGAAATCTCAATTACGGGATTGTGATGGCGTCTAACATTCACTTGGTAGGCAAGTCAACATTAACTACAATATCAATCAATTTTTAACAAATTATAACGGAATCATGAGAATTAGCAATTAAATAAACTCTGAAAACATGAAATAGATTCATAAGTAACGTTGTCAATGCTACTTCCAGAAATCCGGAGTCACAAGTACATGAGCGAATAAAATAATACAAATATGGTCTGAAATGAAGTACAACTGTCTGAAACTAGATAAACAATAAAAAAAAGATAGAAGGGGACTTCAAGGACTGCGAATGTCATACAGCTCTACCTCGAGTTTCCTGTAGAAGTCAGATCCGAGCAGTCTCCTCTACGCTCCGCTAGGACCAATACCAAGATTTGTACAAGAATTACAAAAGTGTAGTATGAGTATAACCAAACCCATGTACTTTGTAAGTGTCGAGCCTTACCTCGACGAAGTAGTGACGAGGCTATGACAGGACACGCACTATAACCTGTACGAATAATAATAAAAGACAACAGAAATATAAAGAAAAGCAAGTAAACTCGTAAGAACGGACGCGAAGGTCTTCTAACAGAGCCCCAGAATAATATCATCTCAAATTACTCATATTTAGCACAATATCTGTTGTGGCTTGCAACCTGATCCCAATATCATTTCACAATATCTGTTATGGCGTGCAACCCGATCGCAATATCATATTAATATCGGTTGCGGCGTGCAACCCGTTCCCAATATCAACTCATAAACATAAACAACTCAACACAACCATTAAAGGAATCTCAACGCAAATACAACAAACCCTTTGCATTTGTGAAGGACATCCCCTTCGTATATGCGAAGCTGACCAACAGTACACTTCATCGCAAATGCGATGCTATAGTCGCAAAAGCAAACACAGTGGACTTTGCAAAAGCGACTTATTCTTCGCAAATGCGAAGACCCAGCCCCTAGCCCATGCTTGAAAATGTGATCACTTGAACGCAAAAGCGAAGTTCGCAAATACGAGCCAGACCTCGCAAATGCGAGACCAACAAATGAAATGCACCAGCAATTCTAAACTCTTCCAAAACACTTTCAAAACTCAACTGAGCCCCTCGAGCTCCAAATCAAATATGCACAAGTGTATTAACATCCTACAAACTTGCTCGCTACCTCAAATTATCAAAATAAAATCAAATAATACGAACATCAAAACTCAAGAACTTCAACTTATTCACAATTTTCACATAATGCAGTAAAATGCGCTCGGTTCACCCCGGACCCCAACCAAACGTGCATACAAGTCCAAAAATATCATAAGAACCTACGAAAATTATCAAAATACCGAACGGAGGTCGTTTACCAAGATTTTGACTGGGTTCAACTCAAGTACCATTTTATGCCAAAAATCACATTTTCTTCAAAATTTTATGTAAAAACTTTTCGGAAAATGACACGGACCACGCACTCAGATCAAGAAATATCAAATAAAGCTATGGGAGGTCTCGAAAATATTAAAATTAGGGCTAGTACTCAAAATGACCAATTAGGTCGTCACATTCTCCACCTCTAAAAGAAACGTTCCTCCTCAATGGAGATAGAAAAGTACCTGTACTGGTAAAAAGGTGGTGGTATCTACTCAGCATATCAGACTTGGACTCCCACGTAGCCTCCTCAATCGGCTGACCGCTCCATTGCACTTTCACTGAAGGAATACTCTTGGATCTCAACTTGCGAACTTGTCGATCTGGAATAGCTACCACCTCTTCTTCATAGGTCAGATTTTCATCAAGCTGCATCGTAATGAAGTCCAACACATGTCCTCATGGTACTTCCGAAGCATGAAAATATGAAATACCGGAGATACCCCTGCTAGGCTAGGAGGCAATGCAAGACTATAAGTAGCCTCCCCAACTCTCTCCAAGATCTCAAACGGGTCAATAAACCTCGGGCTCAACTTGCCGGTCTTCCAAACTACATCACGCTCTTTATAGTCAATCTCGGAGAAGAACCTTCTTACCTACCATGTAAGCCACATCTCGAACCTTTCGATCCGCATAATTTTTCTGTCTGGACTGAATTGTATGAAGTCGATACTGAATCACCTTGACCTTCTCCATAGAATCACGGACCAAATCAGAGCCCAACAATCTAGCCTCTCCGAGCTCAAACCAACCAATCTGCGAACGACATCGCCTCCCATATAAGACCTCGTATGGAGCCATCTAGATGCTTGAATGATAGCTGTTGTTGTAGGCGAACTCCGCTAGAGGTAAAAACTGGTCCCACGAGCCCCCGAAATCTATAACATAGTCACGTAACATGTCCTCCAAGATTTGAATAGTACACTCAGACTGTTCGTCCGTCTGAAGATAAAACACGATACTCAACTCGACCCGCGTGCCCAACTCACACTGCATGACCCTCCAAAAATTTGATGTGAACTATGTGCCTTGGATAGAAATGATAGAAATGGGCAGGTCGTACAGGCGGATAATTTCCCAGATTCTAAGACAACCACTCTGAAGAATAAGAAGTCCTAACCGGAATGAAGTGTACAGACTTAGTCAACCGGTCCACAATAACCCAGACCGCGTCATATTTCCTCAAGGTCTATGGTAATCCTACCACAAAATCCATTATGATGCGCTCCCACTTCCATTCTATTATCTCCAATCTCTGAGTCAATCAACCTGGTTTCTAATGCTGATACTTCACATGTTGACAATTCAAACATCGAGAGACATATGCAATAATATCTTTCTTCATTCTCCTCCATCAATAGTGCTGTTTCAAGTCACAGTATATCTTCGTGACACCTGGATGAATGGAATCACGCGAACTGTGGGCCTCCTCAAGGATCAACTCTCTCAACCCATCTACATTTGGAACACAAATTCGTCCTTGAAGCCTCATAACACCATCATCTCCAGTCACAACCTCCTTAGCACCACCCCCTACACTGTGTCCTTCAATAGGAGCAAGTAAGGATCATCAAACAAGCAAGCCTTGATATGCTCCAACAACGATGATTGTGCCACAAAACAAGCAAGAACCCGGTTAAGCTCCAAAATATCTACTCACAAATCGGTTGGCCAAATCCTGAATATTAGAGGTGTGAAAACGGGCCACACCAGCCCAGCCCAATCCAGACCAAGCCTCGAGGGCTTTTAAATTTAGTGAGCTAGGACAGCCAGGCCCGCCACCTAAGTAGTCCTTAAAGTGGCTAGCCCAACCCAGTCCTAAAAGGATCGCGGGCTAGGGCGGGCCAGCCCTTCAATTTTGTTAGAAAAATTTTCTTCAAATCTTTATATATTTCTTCCTAACTTAGTCTCTTAGAGCATACAAATTTTGATATTTGACAAGGAATCTCATAATTGAAATGCAAATTCTCTATATCTGTAGCTCTTCTTTTTTAATGTTACATGAATATTTTTTTAATACTTTTTTTTCACTTTCCCCAGGTTGAGGGATTGCTTCAATAAGTTTATATGTTGAGGTTTTATTTTAAATTTAGGTTTAACATCATTTGCTGAATTCCTTATTATAGTCCATAAAATTTTTAAAATTCATGAAATTTGCTAGTGTTGTCAATTTTCTTTGGGTATTTAAACTTGACCTTTTTCCTAGTTCATTATTAATTAAGGAAAAGAAAAGCTAATTTTGTCATACTACATGCATATAGAAAATCTAAATTTTAGTTGATATGGAAGGGTAAATGAGCAATCTAAGGTTGGTAAATGGGGACTATAGTTAATAGTTTTTTTAATATTTACTTTTTTAAATATTAAATACTTAAATTATATTTTATTAATTTTTGGCCCACGGGCCGGCCAAGGCCCAGCCTCGGTCAAGCCTCAAGGGCCAGCAGGTTGACTGGGGCTGGGCGTATAAGCCTAAGTTTTAAATGGGCAAAAAAAAAATCCCAACCCAACCCTACTCCAGTGGCGGTCTGGGTTGGGCTGGCTTCACATGCCAAGCCTATCTTGACGGCTCTACTGAACATCCATGGATAATGGCCTCTCTGCTATCAATAAATATGCCAAACTGCACATGCTCTCAGCCGTCTTACTCAATGCATCAACCACTATATTGGCCTTCCCCGGATGATATAATATGGTGATATCATAATCTTTCAACAACTATAACCATCTCTGCTGCTACAAATTAAAGTCCTTCTGCTTGAACAGGTGTTGGAGACTCCGATGGTCGGTATCGACCTTGCATGGAATGCCGTCTAGATAGTGCCTCCAGATTTTTATCACATGAACAATGGCTATGTGATACCCCGTAAATTCACCTATGTGATTATGCCGTAATGTGGTAAGTGTGTATGGGCCTAAGAATAAGAAGAATGGTTGAAATATATTGAAAAATTGTTAAGAAAAAAAAGGGCGGGAAAACAAAATGAACGAAAGGCGTTAAAAAAAAGAAAAAAAGGGGAAAGCGATGCATTGTGGAAAATGCGATCCGCGAAACCCACATGCGGATCGCGAAATCGTCGCGAACAGAGGCAGAAACCTGGGCTGAACACTGCACCAAAACGCGACCAAAAATCGGTTCGCGAAACCCAAAAGCGAACCGCGAAATTGACCTCCTGCATCGCGAACAGCAAGAGAAAGTTTATGCGAGGAATGCGACGAGAATGCGGTTCGCGAAATTGAAAAGCGAACCGCGAAAATGGCCTTCCCCATCGCGAAATCAACATTTTGCTGAAATTTAGTTTTTGACTCTTTGACCTATAAAAGGCACTCAAACTCGTTTCCATTTCATTTCATAAGACCCAAACATATCAAAAAACCCTCAAGAACATCTCTCAAAGAACCCACAAGCCCCAATTAATTTCCTTCCACCCAACACAAGAAATTGAAGAAGGAAAGCATAAATTGGAGAAATAGGAAGGAACCCCAGCTGAAGCTCTTCCTTTGCAAACCCTAGAATCAAAGGCAAACTAGGGATTGAAGAATCAAGAAAGAGAAATGAATTAATTTACATGCAAGGTAAGTTCCTTCACCCATTTTCTTAGAAATTCTTGGAGACCCAACACATGCATGTAAGAAACCATGAAATTGGGAATGAAAGTTGCGGGTCTAAGATAAACACCACTACTAGGGCGGGTTATGGTTGCTAATGAGTTGCATGTGTCATAAATATGTTTAATAAGGCTATGAAGGAAGAGATTGGGGGAAAAAATCACTTGAACTTCATAAATTATGAATAGTAGTATGAAGTATAGTAAGTAATGATTGGGTTGTTCCCAAAATTGTAGATTAAGGAATTCTACGCACTTCCATAAGCTTGGAAGCGGAAGCTAAGTATATACGCACCAGGTATGTAAGATTATACTGTTCTTTCTTTTGCACGATTCCTGTCAAATACAATGTGTCTCAAAGAAGCCCCAAAACGAATACTCTATTCTTAGAAGCTAAGAGTGCTTATATTGATTCCCTCCTATGGGAGGTTCCACACATTGCTATGTGTCCGCAATTGTGTTACTTGATAAGTACGACTAATGTAAGATTTAATGCTATGTTACGACGAAGAAGAAAGAGTAATAAGAACGATAAGAAAGAACGTAAGTCCCGAGTGGATTGTATGAATTGAATGTATATGTATGAATGAATGATTGTATATGATTGACTTGGGAAACGAAGAGTGACAAGAAGTAACAAGAAAGAATGTAAGCCATAAATGAATTGCTATGAAATGAATGTATATGTATATGTGATTGTATATGAATGGGTCGCTAAGAAATGAATGTATATGTATGTATGGTTGGTTATGATTGAATTGGTACGATTTCGTGTGATGAAGAAATGATTGAATGAAGCAACTTATGCTAAGTTGTTCATGTGTCGAGCCGTCATTATAAGCCGGTCGGACAGGCGCCTAATGCGCGAATATATATACTATATCAAAATATATAGACACACCGAGCCATGATGAATTGGCCGGGCTAATGACGATACACCGAGCCATGACGAATTGGCCGGGCTAATAACGATACACCGAGCCATGACGAACGTAATGAACTGGCCGGGCTAATGACGATACACCGAGCCATAATGAACTGGCCGGGCTAATGACGACACACCGAGCCATAATGAATTGGTCGGGCAAATGACGACACACCGAGCCATAATGAATTGGCCGGGCTAATGACGACACTGATGCAAATAAATTTGATCAAGTGTTATCAATGCCATCTATGAACAAGACAAGAAAAGGGGTTGGTTAGCCTTGGAGAAAATCGAAGCGTCCATAAATCTTGCTGTGGACGAATCTTGGGTTGAAGATGTATATTTGTGTTTATGTTGTATTATTGTGTAGTTATTGAAGACATTAATTCTTACTTGTTTGGTCCTGCGTGACTATTCTTTAAATTAGCCAAATTGTGGCCTTTTTGTTAATTAGTTGTTTCCTAGTTGATTTAGGTTAACTAGTTATTCTTTTCCTAGTTGATTTAGGTAAAGGCTCATTCTATATAAGCCTAAACACTTCATTATTTTGATACCCTTTTGACATTATTATCAATAAAAAAACCGGCAGCACATTGCTCCCAAAATCGTGTGAATTAACTTGTCCAATTTTGGTGTGATTCAAAATTGAACTTGTTCCTTTGTTTGATCGAACAGTTTGCAAGACCATTGTTGTCTTGAGGGTTGTTCGTATAGTATAGGTACTCCGTGACTTCATCAAGAAGGTAAGTAGACTAGTTCCTACTTGTTGTCTTGATAGTTCATTGAGCGTCTTTCTTCTATCTTTTGTTTTCTTGTTTCCGCTTTTTATATTGCATCACAATTCATGATAATTATGAACATAATTACGAATACTATAAACCAAACAAAAATTTATGGAATAAACAATCTTTATGGGATAAACAATTATATAAAAAATGGATACCTAGAAAATCAATAGAACAATATAATTTCTTAGACCTAGATTGCGTAGAAGATATAAATAAAACAATACAACTTTGGAGTGGATACATAACAAAACAGTTAATAGATAATAAAATAACAATAAAAGATGCACCAGAATACATAGAAAGAACCCTACTAGGAACAGTACAAATATGGATGCAAAATATGACAGATGAAGGTAAAAATATATTACAAAATAATAAAAAATATAATAATGAAATTATAACTTCACCTATAAATATTACATAAATATGAAATAGCAATAAGGAATGAATTTAGTAGTATGCCAACAGAAATAGAAGAACAGCAGAAAGACAAGAAAATGTATAGA
>MCJB01049976.1:1372-48179 GCA_002018475.1 Nicotiana obtusifolia
TTTGACCCTCTTCTTCGATTCCTCAATTTCTAGGTTTTGCCTTCAATGTGGGTTCGCAGGAAACTCAGCTAGGGTTCCCTTTAGTTGTTCAGTTTCTTGCTTCCCTTCTTCAATTTAGAGTTTGAAAGAGATGGAATTGGTTATGTTGATGTGAGGGCTTTGAGAGGGGTCGTTTGGGGCCTTCTACTATGCTTGGACTCAGAAAAAAATGAAGGAGGGATGGGTTTGGGTCCCTTTTATAGGCCTGGCAATAAGTGGCACACGTGCCTGACAATTTCAGGTTTGCGATCGCATACCCGCCGCAAACAGGACATGCGGTTCGCATTCTGGTCGCAAATCTCAGCCCAGAAATCTGTTGCATTATGCGGCGCATAAGGGCCAGATTTGCGGTTCGCATTTTCAACAATACGATCGCATTCTGGTCGCATTTCAGACACGGATTCAGCCCAGAACTCTGTTCCACTCTGCGGCGGAAGGTGTCACATTTGCGGTCCGCATTTGCATTATGCGGTCCGCATACTGGCCGCATTTTTTACACAACTTCAGCCCAGAAATCTGTTTCAGTTTGCGATCCTGGTGCTGGATATGCGGTCCGCATTCGTGCTTTGCGGTTCGCATATCTAACTATGCGACAACTTTGTTCTTTTTCTTAACTTGTAAACTATTTCACAGTGTATTATAATGTACGAATTTACGGGTTGTAACAAGCCTCTTCTTCTTCTTCGTCTTCCATGTCAAGTGATAGACGAATCTTCTCAAAGTCAACATAGTATTTTTCCACGGACTTCAACCCTTGTTTCAAATCATATAACTTCCGTAACTGTTCTTGCTTGTGCCGTGGGTTCACATATTTACGAGTCATTATTTGCTTCAATTCCATCCATGTTATGCGTGCCGATTGGTTATGTCTAACTCTGGGTCTTTTCTCAACCTCCCACCAAGTCGAAGCATAGGACTCGAAAGCAGCAATGGCATATGTAGCCTTCTTCTCCTCATACATATCATTAATTTCAAATATCCGCTCAACTTGGCGCTATCATTCTAAAAATCAGTCAGGATCACTAGTTCCTTTGAAAGCAGGGATAGTAACCTTGACCCTGTTCAACCCACTGTCTCGGACATGGTATCGGCCCCCTCGGTTTGGTAAGATTGGTTGGAAGTCCTCATAATGCTCAGCATGCTCATCAAATTCATACTCTAAGTTCCTTCCACCAAAACCTCTAAGCCTCCCTCTCGGACCATGATCATAACCACGTCTTCCCACGTAGTCTCGGCCTCCATTCCTCTGTCCTACTCTCGGATACCGTGGCCCCAAGTCATCATCTTCAAATTCGTCGAACTCGGGTTGATCATCCTCTCGAGCTGCTCTCATATCCCCTACGGGTGCTATGTTTCTCCAGGCTAGCATTAATGGTAGTATGACACCCCGGGGAATCCTCATGGTCCTGACATTTTGAGCACCTCCGTCCCTCTGCTCGTTTTGGCGAGCTAACTCCACGAACTGCTCGGGTCTAACGGTGGAACCGTCACTAGTTCCTTCTCCGGCGTGCTTCTGATTGCTAGAGGATCTTTCTATGTTCTCCATTCGGGCGCTAATTGCCCTTACTTCAGCCAAGAGGTCAGCCAATGTAATGTCAGCCACAACCTTTTCTCCTTCCGTAGCCATGTACTTGTAAAAGAAACAAGACTAGAGAATGTGTTAAGGTTAGTCAAAAATACTCTCTCACTTTTTTTTTTGAATGACTCTCGGGTTCACTCAAATTTTCGGGCAGTATTTCACACTTGTCTTCAAATTGGCTTCCTCTAATTGACCAAGTTCCTTAGCGACCTTTCAAGTTTACAAGATCAATAGTTTTCTTTGGGGTGACTGACCCGATAGGCGGACAGCTTTTAAAGTGAGTACAACAAGCCAAAAATTTTCTATGAAAGTGGAAATTCTGAGTTTTAGCACGAGATCCTACAAGCTCAAAGATTAGTAATTACTTAAGTAGGGAAATTACCTAAGAATTACTAATTAGAAGTACTGAAATTAAGAAGGAATTTCGAAATTAGTGGAAGGAGGAAGTTTTTGAAGTTTTCCTACTTTAGTTTGGAGAAGACCAATCCCCTCTCCCTAACCCTTTAGGAATTCGGCCCCCCACTTTCCTTTTCCAACACAAATTAGCCCCTCCTCTCCTTGTCCAAATAGAATTTCAACTCCTTGAAACTTCTCCCTTTTGGATTGGGAGTTGTTTCCTTCTTGGACTAGACTTAGGGTTTCCTATTCTCCTCCTTTCTCCTCCCCAAATTCGGCCTCCCTAAAACTTGTTAGGCCCTCTCCCACGTTTTTCACAATGCTCTTTCAAGAACAACAAATTAAAGTTCAAGAACTTCAAAAATTCAAGGCAATCTTGTTAAGAACGTTTCCGGATTCAAGAACCTCTTCAAGAACAACATAAAACACTTCAAGAACTTAAATTTTAACTCCAAGAACTTCAAGATTTTCAAAATTCAATCGTGCACCTTCATGAATTTCAACTAAAGATTCAAGATTTCAAGATACGAATAGGGATTGGGATTGTAGAAACAAACCCATTACAAGATCTGGTACCAATTGATGCAATATAATTGCTCTGATACCAACTGATATAATATAAAATGCGAAAACAAGAAAACAAAGATAAGCAAGACGCTCAACGAACTATTAAGACAACAAGTAGGAACTAGTCTACTTACCTTCTTGATGAAGTCACGGAGTACCTATACTATACGAACAACCCTCAAGACAACGATGGTCTTGCAAACTGTTCGATCAAACAAAGGAACAAGTTCAATTTTGAATCATACCAAAATTGGACAAGTTAATTCACACGATTTTTGGGAGCAATGTTGCTGCCGTTTTTTGATTGAAAATAATGTCAAAAGGTAAGTATCAAAATAATGAAGTGTTTAGGCTTATATTGAATGAGCCTTTACCAAACTCAACAAGGAAAAGAATAACTAGTTAACCTAAACCAACTAGGAAACAACTAATTAACAAAAAGGCCACAATTTGGCTAATTTAAAGAATAGTCATGCAGGACCCCTTAAGTAAGAATCAATGTCTTCTAGAGCAATACAATAATACAACATAAACACAAATGTACATCTTCAACACAAGATTCGTCCATAGCAAGATTTATGGACGCTTGGCTCTTCTCCAAGGCTAACCAATGCCTTCTCTTGTCGACATTGATGGTGTGACGACCCGATCGGAGGGCCGCGACATGGCACCGGATGTGCCGGCGTACCCTTCATATATGCTATCTTACTTTCTTTGCCACTTAGATGGCCGGTGAATGCCCAGATTCATAACAACAATGACCATAATTAACTGCATCATGACGTAGACATACATACACAACAACAACATACCACGGCCGACTCGGCCATTGTACAAAGTTATATAACAGCATACATGCGCTTGCCGACCAGTCAATTCAACTATACATAAGTTGTCCCAACACTTATCTATACATACACTGACATTTGCCCATGCACTACTGACATTGTCTAAGAGCCTCTACTAGAACATATACAACTTATGTCGGAACAGGGCCCCGACATGCCCAAGACGCCTATACAAAATGCATACCAAGACTGTAGCAAGTTCGAAGGATGAACCTTGCTGATATCTACTGAACTGGATGGCCTACTATGGTGGGGGAGCTCCATCTATCACTCTATCAGGACCTGCAGCACGACATGCAGCGTCCCCAAATAGAGGACGTCAGTATGGACAATGTACTGAGTATGTAAAACAGGGAACATAATGTAAGAGCAATAATGAGCATCAGGATAGAAACATATAACCTGAAATAAATGAATTGCCTCTGAGGGTGGCTAACCATGACATATTCGTAGAACTTATGCATATACACATAACCTTTATAACATCATCATATTCATATTCATTATCATTATCACCGTCTTATATCGACGCCTCCGCGGGCTTGCCATTTTCATATACATTTATTGGTGTCGTATACGTTTACATAGTCGTTACCTCATACAATTACATACGCCGCTGTGGGCTCGTCATACATTTACATACGCCTCTGTGGCCTCATCATCGTCATATGCCTCTGTGGCCTCATCATCATCACATGCCTCTATGGGCTCGTCATCATCATCATAACATACCCGGCCGTATTGGTGTTACAACCCGTAAATTCGTACGTTAAAATACGCCGAAAGATAGTTCACATATAAGGACCTAAGAACCCGGAAAATAGTTCAAAAGTTAAGAAAAAGAGCAGAAGTGTCGCATAGTTGGATATGCGACCGCAAAGCATAAATGCTGACCGCATATCCAACACCGGGATCGCAAACTGAGACAGAGTTCTGGGCTGAAATTGTGTCAAATATACGGCTAGTATGCGGACCGTATAATGCAAATGCGGACCGCAAATGTGACACCTTCCATCGCAGAATGGACAACAGAATTCTTGGTTGAGATTTACGGCCAGAATGCGAACCGCATGTCCTGTTTGCGGCGGATATGCGACCTCAAACCTGAAAAATGTCAAACGCGTGTGCCACTTATTGACGGACCTATAAAAGGGACCTAGACCCGTTCCTTCTTCGTTTTCTGAACATAAACATAGTAGAAGGCCCCCAGACGACCCCTCTCAAAGCCCCACACCAACACAACAAATTTCTTCCTCTTCCAAGCCTTAAATTGAAGAAGGAATCAAGAAATTGAAGAACTAAAGAGAAACCCTAGCTGAGTTTCCTCCTCCTACAAACCCTAATTGAGGGCAAGACATAGAATTTGATGAATCGAAGGAAAAAGGCCAGGAATTCACATGCAAGGTAAGTTATTACTCCCTTTCACGTAGTTTTCCCTTGGGCATTCATGATATGTAGTTGCATGCCTGTAAAAACCCATGGGAGGGTGGTAGGAAATCAAGAATTCAAGATAAACACTGCTAAATGGAATGGTTCATGATCATTAGGGGTTATAAATGAGTTGCATGTGTTACTAATACGTTTGATAAGGATTAGAGGAGAAAGGGGTGTAGGGAGGCACTATGCAAAACTAGGGGATTGTGATTTATCATAATTATGATGCTTAGTGAGTAATGGGTGAATTGTTCCTTAGTTGTAGACTAAGGAATCGTAGCCATTGCGTAGCTTGAGAACTGGTGCAGCATATACTAGGTATGTAAGACTATACCGTTCTTTCTTTTGCACGACTCCTATTGATTACCATGCAATGAACGAACCCCAAAAGAATACTCTACTCTTAGAAGTTAGGGCTGCTTATATTGTTTCCCTCTATGGAAGGATTGCTCTAGTTCTTATGGAATCAATATTGTAGGTATTTCTTGAGTCTTATAAGGTTCATGTTAAAGAGATATTAGTAATCACGTTAAAAAAGGGAAAAGTAATCGTGCGTCACTAAAAAGGGCCTGGAACATATAAACGAGCATGCAATGTAGTGTGTATATGTATATATATGTGTGTGTGTGTGTAATCTAATTCGTGTGACCGTGCGTAATGAAGGCCGGATATGTTATGACCGAGCCCAGTACGGCCGGGTAAGCTACGCTGTGATACGATGATGATGATGAGCCCACAGAGGCATATTATGATGATGAGCCCACAGAGGCATACGTTATGACCGAGCCCAATGAAGGCCGGGTATGAAGCCACAGAGGCATATGTTGATGACGAGCCCACAGAGGCGTATGTAATGGTAAAAGGTAACAACTATGTAACGTATTCGGTAACAATCAATGTATATGAAAATGGCAAGCCCACAGAGGCGTGAGTATAAGACGATGATAAGTATAATAAACATGTTTATGATAATGTTATAAAGGTTACATGTATAGACATAAGTACTACGAATATGACATGGTTAGCTGCCCTCAGAGGCGATTCACTTGCTGCAAGTTATATGTTTCTATCCTAAATGCTCATTATTGCTCTTACATTATATTCCCTGTTTTACATACTCAGTACAATATCCGTACTGACGTCCTTTATTTGTGGACGCTGCATGTCGTGCTGCAGGTCCTGATAGACTGATAGACGGAGCTCCCCCGCAGCAGTAGGTTATCCAGTTCAGCAGATATTAGCAAGATTCATCCTTCGAACTTGCTACAGCCTTGGTATGCATTTTGAGTAGGCATTTTGGGCACGTCGGGGCCCTGTTCCGACATAGGTTGCTTAATGCATGTTCTTGTAGAGGCTCATAGACAAATGTTAATGTATGTATAGACCAGTGTTAGGTTGACTCATGTACAGTTGTATTGCCTCGTATTATGTTGTACAGTTTTGCACTGTAGCCCCGTTGGCACACTATGTATATAAGTATGTTTATGTCATGGTATGACGTTTCAGCCCACTGTGATGTTGTTCAAAACTGCATGCATATGACAGGCTTTGTACATAACAAAGAAAGTAAGATAGCAAATATGAGGGGTACACCGGCGCTCTGCAAGCAGGGTCCGGTGCCATGTCGCGGCCCTCCGGTTGGGTCGTGACAGAATTGGTATCAGAGCAAGGTCGTGTCCTAGGGATTATCTATGAGCCATGTCTAGTAGAGTCTTGATTATGGGTGTGTAGCGCGCCACATTCTATAATCAGAAGGCTACTTGGCATTTAGGAATGTTACCTTCTTTCTAAATCTAGATCGAGCATAGAGCTGAGTTGTAAGCATTCATTCTAACATTCATCTTGTTTACCTACAGCGATGCCTTCGGCCGGGAAGCAAACGAAAAGTAGACGACTCGATGCAAATGCCGGAGAGGGGACCAGTCAGGTGCCCCAAGCTGTAGAAGGCCAAAGTGAGACGCCTTCTCGGACTTCATCTACTCCTCCTCCCCCAGAAGATATTAGAAGCCGCCCAACATCCCCAGTCCCTTCTTTTGGTGCTACAAACCAAGACCTGAGGACTGTGGTACAGTTATTGACTAGCCTAGTAGCTTCTCAGGCTCGGAGGCAGAATACCGGTGCTACTGAGAGACCGGTTAGTACAAGGGTCCGTGACTTCATCAATTTGGATCCTCCAGTGTTTACCGGGTCTGATCCTAAGGAAGACCCGTAGGATTTCATTGATCAAATACACCGCACACTGCGGGTTATGCATGCCAGTCACACAGAAGTAGTAGAACTGGCTTCCTATTGATTACGGAACTTAGCGGTCTTCTGGTATGACAGCTGGAAAGGTCCACGAGTCCGAATGCTCCCCCACCAGTATGGAATGAATTCTCTGATGCATTCCTTCGCCATTACTTGCCAGTTGAGGTACGACGAGCTAAGACTGATAAATTTTTTAACCTTAAGCAAGGTAATATGAATGTACGAGGGTACAGTATGCAATTTGACTCTCTGGCAAGGTATGCTCCCTACATGGTGGCCGAGATGAGCGACAGGGTTCACTTGTTCGTGAACAGATTAGGACCGCACTAAATAAACGAATGCATGACAGCTTCCCTGATAGAGGGCATGGATATCTCCCGTATACAGGCCTATGCCCAGACCATAGAGGATCGTAAACGCAAACAAAGGGCGGACAAGGAGCAGGAGAGGAGCTAGCATAAGAGGACAAGAGTTGTAGGGTATTCCGGCGACTCCAGGAGTAGTGTGAGACCTCATTATTCGAGGAGTTCGGCACCACCTGCATCTAGTGCCCCTCGATAGTTTTGGAGTTCGCAGGCATCGGGCTCGCCATGTCACAGGGCTACTAGTCATATGAGATCCCCAATGCCTCGTTGTGAGCAGTGCGGCAGGACCCACTTTGGGCCGTGTCGTCAAGGTTCGGATGTATGCTATTTATACGGACAGCCTGGCCACATGAAGCGGGACTGTCCTTATAGAATAGGTGGTATGGTGAGCAAACTGGATCTGTGGCTGGTTCTTCCCTATCAATTCGACCTCCAGCACGGGGTCCCCAGCAGCCAGCAGCCCGTGGCAGGGGTAGCGGTACAATACCGGGCTCAAGTGGTGTTCAAAATCGAATATATGCCCTAGCAGGTCGACAAGATCTTGAGTCATCTCCAGATGTTGTCACATGTATATTATCGGTGCTTTCTCATGATGTATATGCATTTATTGATCCCGGATCCACGTTATCTTATGTTACACGCCTTGTGGATGATAAATTTGATATCGTACCTGAATCAATAAGCAAACCCTTTGTGATATCTACTCCAAAAGAGATTCTGTGATTGCTAGAAGAATATATAGAGGTTGCACTGTGACGATTTGTAGTCGTCAAACCTCGGCTGATTTAATTGAATCAGAAATGGTTGATTTTGACATGATAATGGGAATGGATTGGTTGGCATCATGCTATGCTAGTGTTGATTGTCATACGAAGATGGTTAGATTTCAATTTCCTGGCGAACCCATCCTTGAATGGAAGGGAAACGTTGCAACGCCGAGAGGTAGGTTTATTTCCTACCTTAAGGCAAGAAAGATGATCTCCAAAGGTTGTATCTACCATCTTGTTTGCGTTATGGACGCGGAGGCGAAGTCGCCTACTCTACAATCAATTCCAGTAGTCAGTGAATTTCCGGATGTCTTTCCAGATGAACTCCCAGGTCTTCCTCCTGAAAGGGAGATTGAGTTTGTCATAGATGTGTTGCCTGATACTCACCCAATTTCTATCCCTCCATATAAAGTGGCCCTAGCAGAATTATGAGAGTTGAAAATACAGTTGAAGGACTTGCTGGATAAAGGCTTCATTAGGCCTAGCACTTCACCTTGGGGTGCGCCAATCTTGTTCGTACGAAAGAAAGACGGATCGTTACGGATGTGTATCAATTATCGTCAATTGAATAAGGTCACCATAAAGAACAAATATCCACTTCAAAGAATTGATGACCTATTTGACCAACTCCATGGAGCCAAATATTTCTCTAAAATTGACCTAGGTTCAAGATATTTTCAATTGAGAGTCAAGGAGAAAGATATTCAAAAAACAGCCTTCCGAACGAGATATGGGCATTTCGAGTTCCTAGTAATGTCATTCGGGCTAACAAATGCCCCGGCTGCTTTCATGGATCTCATGAACACTATATTCAGGCCTTATCTTGATGCGTTCGTGATGGTATTCATTGATGATATCCTGGTGTATTCCCGTTCAGAGGCAGAACATATGGGTCACTTGCGGATAGTATTGCAGACCCTTCGGGATCAAAGGTTATATGGAAAGCTCGCCAAATGTGAATTTTGGCTGAATTCGGTGGCATTCTTAGGCCATGTGATATATGATGAAGGTATTAGTGTCGATACTAAAAAGATCGATGCGGTCAAGAATTGGCCAAGACCTACTACGCCATCAGAAGTCCGTAGCTTCTTGGGACTAGCAGGGTATTATAGGCGGTTTGTAGAAGGATTTTCCTCTCTATATCTGCGCCACTAACTAAGTTGACCCAAAAAGCTACCAAATTCCAATGGTCAAATGTTTGTGAGCGGAGCTTTCAGGAACTGAAGGATCGATTAACATCCGCTCCAGTTCTTGCTCTTCCCGACGGAACTGAAGGTTATGTGACATATTGTGATGCCTCCGGCATAGGTTTGGGATGTGTCTTGATGCAGCATGGGAAGCTAATTGCTTATGCTTCGAGACAATTGAAGAAGCATGAAAAGAACTACCCAACCCATGATTTGGAATTGGCTACAGTAGTATATGCTTTGAAGACATGGCGACACTATCTATATGGTGTCTATGTCGACATTTACACAGACCATAAAAGTCTACGATACATCTTCTGTCAAAAAGAGTTAAATTTGAGGCAACGACGTTGGGTCGAATTACTGAAAGACTACAACGTTGAAATATTGTACCATCCGGGCAAAGCCAACGTTGTGGCCGACGCCCTCAGTCATAAGTCAATGGGAAGTTTAGCACACGTTGAAGCAGGTAAACGGAGTTTAGCTAAAGAGCTTCATCATCTAGCCAGTTTGAGAATCAAATTGTTAGACTCAAAGGATGGGGGTGTTGTTGTACATAATACACCCGAATCATCTCTCGTGGCCGAGGTGAAAGCACGGAAATACGAAGATCCCACCTTGTTGCAATTGAAAGAGAGCATTCAACAAGGTAAGATTTCAGCTTTTGAGATTGCAGGAGATGGAACACTGAGGTGCCAAGGCCGATTATGTGTGCTTAATGTAGCAGGATTGCGAGAGAAGATTATGAGGGAAATTCATCAATCCCGATATTCCATCCATCCTGGCTCAACAAAGATGTACCATGATGTCACATAGCAGTATTGGTGGGATGGTATGAAGAAGTCCATTACAAAATTTATAGCCCGGTGCCCCAATTGCCAACAGGTAAAGATAGAACATTAGAAACCGGGTGGACTGCTCCAGAATATGGAAATTCCAACCTGGAAATGGGAGGTGATAAACATGGACTTCATTCTTGGATTACCTCGCTCCAGTCTTAAGTTTGACATGGGGTGATAGTGGATCGACTTACCAAATGTGCTCATTTTCTGCTAGTTAAGACCACCTACACGGCCGAAGATTATGCAAAGTTGTACATCAAGGAAATTGTTAGACTTCATGGGGTGCCGATGTCCATTATATCGGACAGAGTCTTTTCAGAAAGGTTTGGGTACACAAGTAAATCTCGGCAAAGCTTTTCATCCGCAAACTGACGGACAGGCTGAACGCACCATTCAGACATTGGAAGACATGCTAAGAGAATGTGTCTTAGATTTCAATGGTAGCTGGGATGACCATCTTCCACTTATAGAGTTTGCCTAATATAATAGCTACCATTTCGGCATTAAGATGGCCCTATATGAGGCACTGTATGGGAGAAGGTGTAGATCACCAGTTGGGTGGTTCAAAATTGGTGAAACTGAATTATATGGGCCAGATCTGATTCATCAATCTATTGAGAAAGTGAAGGTGATACAGGAACGATTAAAGGCAGCACAAAGCAGGCAAAAGTCCTACTCTAACGTCCGACGTCGTGATCTAGAGTTTGAAGTTGATGATTTGGTTTTCCTGAGAGTCTCGCCAATGAAGGGTGTTATGCGCTTCGGAAAGAAAGGTAAATTGAGCCAAGGTACATCGGTCCGTACAAAATCCTTCGACGAATTGGACATGTTGCCTATGAGTTAGAACTACCGTCCGAAATGGAATTTATCCATCCGGTATTCCATGTGTCCACGTTGAGGAAATGTATCGAAGATCCTTCTCGGGTCGTCCCCATCCAAGACCTACAGATTATAGAGGATCTAACATACAAAGAGGTACCAGTGGCTATATTAGACCGACAAATCCGCAAGCTAAGGACAAAGAATGTAGCTTCTATTAAGGTGTTATGGAGGAACAGGAACGTGGAAGAAATGACATGGGAAGCAGAAGAAGAGATGAAAGCTAAATATCCGTACCTTATCCACAATGTAAATAATGATGATGCCGAAGAAACACAGAACGCATGGAAAGGAGAGGCGTTCATACAAGGTAAATAGGAACTTGAGATACTCTTCATTATTACCTTTCATTTAATGCTGGGATTCACTAGCTTCCGTAGATCCCTACATTCGGGGACGAATGTTCCTAAGGTGGGGAGAGTGTTACAACTCGTAAATTCGTACGTTAAAATACGCCCAAAGATAGTTCACATATAAGGACCTAAGAACTCGGAAAATAGTTCAAAAGTTAAGAAAAAGAGCAGAAGTGTCGCATAGTTGGATATGCGACCGCAAAGCACAAATGCGGACCGCATATCCAACACCAGGATCGCAAACTGAGACAATGTTCTGGGCTGAAATTGTTTCAGATATGCGGCCAGTATACGGACCGCAAATGCGACACCTTCCATCGCAGAATGGAACAGAGTTCTAGGCTGAATCCACGTCAGAAATGCGACTAGAATGTGGTCGCATTGTTGAAAATGCGAACCGCAAATCTGGCACTTCTGTGTCGCATAATGAAACAGAATTCTGGGTTGAGATTTGCAGCTACAATGCGAACCGCAAGTCCTGTTTGCGGCGGATATGCGACGTCAAACCTGAAAAATGTCAGACACGTGTGCCACTTATTGACGGACCTATAAAAGGGACCCAGACCCGTTCCATCTTCATTTTTCTAAACTTAAACATAGTAGAAGGCCCCCAGACGACCCCTCTCAAAGCCCCACACCAACACAACAAATTTCTTCCTCTTCCAAGCCTTGAATTGAAGAAGGAATCAAGAAATTGAAGAACTAAAGAGAAACCCTAGCTGAGTTTCCTCCTCCTACAAACCCAAATTGAGGGCAAGACATAGAATTTGAGGAATCGAAGGAAAAAGGCCAGGAATTCACATGCAAGGTAAGTTATTACTCCCTTTCACGTAGATTTCCCTTGGGCATTCATGATATGTAGTTGCATGCTTGTAAAAACCCGTGGGAGGGTGGTAGGAAATCAAGAATTCAAGATAAACACTACTGAACAGAATGAGTCACGATTATTAGGGGTTGTAAATGCGTTGCATGTGTTACAAATACACTTGATAAGGATTAGAGGTGAAAGGGGTGTGGGGAGGCACCATGCAAAACTAGGGGATTCTGATTTATCATAATTATGATGCTTAGTGAGTAATGGGTGAATTGTTCCTTAATTGTAGACTAAGGAATCGTAGCCATTGCGTAGCTTGAGAACTCGTGCAGAATATACAAGGTATGTAAGACTATACCGTTCTTTCTTTTGCACGACTCCTATTGATTACCATGCAATGAACGAGCCCCAAAAGAATACTCTACTCTTAGAAGTTAGGGCTGCTTATATTATTTCCCCCTATGGAAGGATTGCTCTAGTTCTTATGGAATCAATATTGTAGGTATTTCTTGAGTCTTATAAGGTTCATGTTAAAGAGATATTAGTAATCACGTGAAAAAAGGGAAAAGTAATCGTGCGTCACTAAAAAGGGCCTGGAACATATAAACGAGCATGCAATGTAGTGTGTATATGTATATATATGTGTGTGTGTGTGTGTAATCAAATTTGTGTGACCGTGCCTAATGAAGGCCGGATATGTTATGACCGAGCCCAGTACGGCCGGGTAAGCTACGTTGTGATACGATGATGATGATGAGCCCACAGAGGCATACGTTATGACCGAGCCCAATGAAGGCCGGGTATGAGCCCACAGAGGCATATGTTGATGACGAGCCCACAGAGGCGTATGTAATGGTAAAAGGTAAGGACTATGTAACGTATTCGGTAACAATCAATGCATATGAAAATGGCAAGCCCACAGAGGCATGAGTATAAGACGATGACAAGCATAATAAACATGTTTGTGATAATGTTATAAAGGTTACATGTATAGACATAAGTACTACGAATATGTCATGGTTAGCTGCCCTCAGAGGCGATTCACTTGCTGCAGGTTATATGTTTCTATCCTAAATGCTCATTATTGCTCTTACATTATGTTCCCTGTTTTACATATCCGTACTGACGTCCTTTATTTGTGGACGCTGCATGTCGTGCTGCAGGTCCTGATAGACTGATAGACGGAGCTCCCCCGCAGTAGTAGGTTATCCGGTTCAGCAGATATTAGCAAGATTCATACTTCGGACTTGCTACAGCCTTGGTATGCATTTTGAGTACATTTTGGGCACGTCGGGGGCCTGTTCTGACATAGGTTGCTTAATGCATGTTCTTGTAGAGGCTCATAGACAAATGTTAATGTATGTATAGACCAGTGTTGGGTTGACTCATGTACAGTTGTATTGCCTCGTCGGCATATGTATTATGTTGTATAGTTTTGCACTGTAGCCCCGTTGGCACACTATGTATATAAGTATGTCTATGTCATGGTATGACGTTTCAGCCCACTGTGACGTTGTTCGAAACTGCATGCGTATGACAGGCTTTGTAGATAACAAAGAAAGTAAGATAGCAGATATGAGGGGTATGCCAGCACTCTGCAAGCAGGGTCCGGTGCTATGTCGCGGCCCTCCGGTTGGGTCGTGACAATTGGGCTCGGTCACAACATACCCCGCCCTCATTAGGCTCGGTCACAAGAATTAGATTAGACATTTGCATTACATACTCAATTTATGAAAATATGTTCCGGACCCTTTTTAGTGACATACGATTATTACCTCCTTTTTTACATGTAATTAAGAATGTCTCTTTAACATGAACCTTATAATACTCACGAAATACCATCAACATTAATATCACAATAACAAGTGCAATTCTTCCTTAGAGGGAAACAATATAAGTAATCCTAACTTCTAAGAATAGAGTATTCTTTTGGGGCTCGTTAATTGCATTGTATTCAATGGGAGTCGTGCAGAAGAAAGAACGGTATAGTCTTACATACCTGGTGTTTACTGCGCCAGTTCTCAAGCTACGCGATTGCTACAATTCCTTAGTCTACAATTAAGGAACAAGTCAACCATTACTCACTAAGCGTCATAATTACCATTAATCACAATCTCCTAAATTCATATGGTACTTCTCCACACCCTTCCTCTCCTAAACCTTATCAAACATATTTATAACACATGCAACTCATTTATGACTCATAATAGCCATGACCCATTCCAATTAGCAGTAATTATCTTGAATTCTTGAGTTCCGATCACCATCCCATGAGTCTTAACAGGCATGCAACTACATATCATGAGTGCCCAAGGGGAAATTGCATGAAAGGGAGTAGTAACTTACCTTGCATGTGAATTATCTAGCCTTCCTCTTCGATTCCTCAAATCCTAAGTCTTGCCCTCAATTTAGGTTCGTAGAAGGGGGAAACTCAGCTAGGGTTTCTCTTTAGTTCTTCAATTTCTTGATTCCTTCTTCAATATAACCTTGGAAGAGGAAGAAATTGATTATGTTGGAGTGGGATTATGGGAAGGAGTCGTGGGGGTCTTCTTTCTGTATTTGAGCCTCAGAAAATGAGAAGGAATTGGGTTGGACCCCCTTTATAGGTCTGTCAATAAGTGAAACACGTGTCTGGTGTTTTTCAGGTTTGCGATCGCATTTTAACCGCAAACATGACATGCGGTTCGCATTTTGGACGCAAATCTCACCGCAAGATTCTGTTGCATTATGCGACGCAGAAGGGCCAGATTTGCGGTTCGCATTTCCAACAATGCGACCGCATTCTAGTCGCATTTCAGACGAGGATTCAGCCCGTATCTCTGTTCCATTCTGCGATGGAAGATGTCACATTTGCGGTCCGCATACTGGCCGCATATTTGAAACAATTTCAGCCCAGAACTCTGTCTCAGTTTGCGATCCTGGTGCTGGATATGCGGTCCGCATTTGTGCTTTGCGGTCGCATATCCAACTATGCGACACCTTTTGCTCTTTTTCTTAACTTTTGAACTATTTGCCGGGTTCTTAGGCTCTTATCTGTGAACTATCTTACGGCTTATTCTAACGTACGCTTTTACGGGTTGTAACAGATGGCATGAACGTAGCTTGATCAGGTTGGCTTGCATCAGAGCAGGATTTAGATCACTACATGACATGTCAAAGGCCCTCTTTTGTAAATTGTGGTGGAACTTCAGAACTAAGCCCAGCCTCTAGAGTGCATACATGTGTCAAAAATACTACAAAAAACTTAATGCAGTAACTGTACCATGGAAAAGAGGATCACAAACATGGATGAAAATGCTAGAATGCAGAGAGATCATAGAACACCATATTACTTGGCAAATCAAAATGGGATCCTCACTCTTCTGGTATGACAATTGGACTAGACTGGGAGCACTATACTTCTTAGTGACAGCAAACTTCCCAATCGATGAATCAATCCATAATGTGAATAATATCCTACAAAATGGAAATTGGAACATACAGCAACTGTCAGAATCTCTACCACAGGATGTGGTAGAACACATAGCCACTTTGTCACGCCCCGCCCGGCGGGCCCGCGACACCGGCACCAGACCCTGCTCGCAGAGTGCCGGCGAACCCTTCGTTTTAGCTATCTTATTATTTCAAACAGAAAAATCATTTAATTGGACCTCTCATTGGGGTCACGCTTCGTACACATACATACATACACACATCCATGGGAACGTGTCACTGTGTTTAGGCATAAGATTTACAAAACATAGATACACCTTGACACCTATTTATACATAGCCAATCACTGTCTATACACCACTGGTATTGTCTATTGAGCCTCTATTAGAATAGACATTAAACATCCTAAGTCGGAACAGGGTCCCGACGTGCCCAAAACATCTATACAAAATGCATACCCAATTATAGCAAGTCCGAAAGATGAATCTTGCTATGTCTGCTGAACTGGTGACCTACTGCGGTGGGGGAGCTCCGTCTGTCAATCTATTAGGACCTGTAGCACGATATGCAACATCCACAAAATAAAGGACGTCAGTACGGAAAATGTACTGAGTATGTAAGATAGGAAACACAATGTAAGAGCAGTAATATAAGCATCAGGGTAGAAACATTTAACTCGTAGGAACAGAATTACCTCTGAGGGCAGCTACCATGACACGTAGTAATATTTATGTCTAATTACATACATTCATTGCATCGTTATTATATTGCCTATTTCCATCATTACAGCATTATACTATTACCTTTGCGAGTTTGCCATTTTCAAATACATTCACATTACCTGATGCATTACGTGAACATTAGCTTAACCCACTATATGCGCCACTGTGGGGTTGTCATTTTCATATACATTTAAAATAACTACCCGGCTATTATTAGGCTCGGTCATAACTACCCGGCCATTATTAGGCTCAGTCATAACATACCCGGCCATTACTAGGCTCGGTCATGACATACCCGGCCATTACTAGGCTCGGTCATAACCCAACTGATCAGCGGTTGCACAATAGGTGCCGTACCCGGCCGACTATAGCGCGGCTCGGTATAGTAAAATAAATACATATATACATATATATATATATGATGCACGTCATGCATTGTGAATTTATTAATGGCTTGCGTTCTTGACTTGTTACATTCATTACCCCTTCTTTCTCATGAAATTTAGAATACCCTTTATACATAATATTTATGGGACTCAAGGGTCTCCGTCAACATTGTTACCACGAAACAAGAATAATCATTCCATAGAGGGAAACACAACATAAGCAATACTAGCTTCTAAGAATAGAATGTTCTTTGGGGCTCATTCGAGGCATTGTATTCAATAGGAATCGTGCAAAAGAAAGAACGGTATAGTCTTACATACCTGGTACTGATTGCGTCGGCTCTCAAGCTACGCAATTTGCCGAAATTCTCTAATCTACAATTAAAGAGTAACTCAAGGATTACTCACCATGCGTGATAGCTATCATTAACCAAAATCTCCTAAATTCACATGGTGTTCTCTACACCCTTCATCCCCTACCTCATCAAACGTATTTACAGCACATGCAAGCCAATTACAACCCCTAATAGTCATGACCCATTTTGTTTAACCCCGCTTATTTCGATCTCATGGTTTCTAGTCATATTCCTATAAGTTCTCACAGACATGCAACCACCTATCATGAATGTTTAAGGGAAAACCACATGAAAGGGAGTAGTAACTTACCTTGCATGCGAATTATTTGACCTTCTTCTTTGATTTCCTCAATTTCTAGGTCTTTGCTTCCAATGGGGTTCGTAGGAGGGGGAAACTCAGCTAGGGTTTCCTTTAGTTCTTCAATTCTTTGCTTCCCTTCTTCAATTTAGAGTTTGGAAGAGAGGGATTTGGTTGTTCAAATGTGAGAGCTTTGACAGGGGTCGTTTGGGGGCTTTCTACTATGCTTAGACTTAGAAAAATGAAGAAGGGACGGGTTTGGGTCCCTTTTATAGGCCTAGGAGTAAGTGGCACACGTACCTGAAAAATGTCAGGTTTGCGATCGCATACCCATCGCAAACAGGGTATGTGGTTCGCATTTTGGTCGCAGATCTCACCTCAAAAATCTACTGCATTATGCGACGCAGAAGGGCCAGAATGCGGTTCGCATTTTCAACAATGCGATCGCATTCTGGTCGCATTTTCGACATTCCTTCTCCCCCAGGTTGCTGTCTCACTATGCGATGGAGGGTGTCATTTATGCGGTCCGCATTTCAGTTATGCGGTCCGCATTCTAGCCGCATTCTTGACACAACTCTACCGCAGAACTCTGTTCCATTCTGCGACGGAACATGTCGCATTTGCGGTCCGCATTTTGATTATGCGGTCCGCATACTGACCGCATTTTCGACGTATTTTTCCAGCCCAGAATTCTATCTCAATTTGCAACTCCTATGTTAGATATGCGGTCCGCATACCTGGCTATGCGACACCTTTGTCCTTTTTCATAACTTTAAACCATTTTCCGAGTTTTTGGGTCCTCATATATGAGATATTTCACAGTGTATTTTAATGTACGAGTTTCACGGGTTGTAACACACTTCAATAAAGCCTCCAAAGATGGGAGACACTCTAGACATCCCACACTGGATGCTGCAGAATCAAGGACAATTCACAGTCAAAACTGCTTGGGAATACCTCAGGAAAAGACAAGAACCAAGAAGAACATATAAGATGATCTGGGTTAAAGGTCTTCCTTTCAAGATTGCCTTCTTCATGTGGAGAGTCTGGAGGGCAAAACTACCACTAGATGACCTCATGAAAAGATGGGGTTATCAACTACCCTCAAGATGTTGGTGCTACACTGACCCAAAGGAAGAAACCATGGTCCATCTCTTTTACACTTCCAATACTGCCACCAAGGTATGTAAATACTTTTTGCAAACAGCAGGAATAACACTCGAGGAACTAACCTTCCATCAAGCAATAACAAAATGTTGGACAACACAAACAGTCAATAGAATCAAACCAGTGCTGCAGGCACTTCCTTCATGCATTGTATGGGAATTATGGAAAAGAAGAAATAGCCACAAGCATGGAGAACCAATCTCAGATGCAGAGTTATATATCAAATCTCCACAGCACTGCAAGCCCTAGTCAAAACCAGAAAGCCAGGAATCAATGCTCCACACAAATGGCAAGACCTCATACATATGCTGGAAAACTACACCCCAAGACTAAGCTATAAAAAAGTCAACTGGGAATTCCCCATGCACGGAAGGGTAAAGGTCAACACTAATGGAGCATCAAAAGGAAATCCTGGAAGAAGCTTAATAGGTTTCTGTGTGAGAAATGAAATAGGGGATCTAATATATGCACTTGGCACAGAATGCATAGAGGGGACAAACACAGTAGCAGAAGCAACTGCCATCGCTGAAGCACTGAGATATTGCAGTACACAAGATTTCTCTCACATATGGCTAGAAATAGATTCCATGCTCCTAAACAACATCATAAATGGCATCTGGAAACCACCCTGGTGCATAGCAGAACATGTAGAAGAGATCCTCCAACTAAAAGAATCCCTCACACTAACAGTAACTCACACATATAGGGAAGGGAACAAGTTGGAAGATCACACCTTCATCGGCATGATCTTTGACATTGTCGGCAACAACTAGTATTCAGTCCTCATCAATGGCCAACCTCATGGATTTTTCAAATCAACAAGGGGCGTCAAACAAGGAGACCCCTTATCATCCACACTATTCATCATTGTTGCAGAAGCACTCTCAAAGGGACTAAATGCACTCCATCAAAACCCCAGCTTCAAAAGCTTTGGAATGCCAAGGAGAAGTCCAAGAATCAATCACCTGCAGATGACATGATCATTTTCACATCATCAGAGGCTAATTCACTACAGCTGGTAATGGAAACACTGAAAGCATATGAAGCAGATTCAGGACAGCTAATAAATAGAAACAAGTCTGCTATCTACATGCATCACTCAGCTAGCTCAGAGGCAGTAACAGGAACAGAAAGAATAACAGGAATAGGGAGACAGAATTTCCCTTTCACCTACCTTGGCTGCCCCATTTTCTACTCAAGGAAAAGAATCATATATTACCAAGACATCATGAACAAGATACAAGAAAAATTGCAATTTTGGAGAGGAAAACTACTCTCCATAGGAGGCAGAGCCATCTTGATCAGACGTGTGTTGCAAAGTATGCCGGTGCATCTACTATCAGTAGTGAATCCCCCCAAACAAGTAATAAGCAACATACAGAAGCTTTTTGCACAATTCTTCTGGAGTAGCATCATAGGAGGCACCAGCAGACACTGGTCATCCTGGAACAAACTATGTCTACCCCAGGAGGAAGGAGGGGCAGGATTCATATCTCTTCATGACACATCAAAGGCCCTCTTTTGCAAATTGTGGTGGAATTTTAGAACCAAGTCCAGTCTCTGGAGTGCATTCATGACACAAAAATACTGCAAGAAACACAATGCAGTAACTGTTCCATGGAAGAGAGGATCACAAGTCTGGAAAAAAAATACTAGAATGCAGAGAGATCATTGAACACCAAATTGCTTGGAAACTCAAAATGGGATCCTCACTCTTCTGGTATGATAACTGGACTAGACAAGAAGCACTATACTATCTAGTACCAGCAAACTTCCCAATTGATGAAACTCTCCACAATGTGAACAACACCCTTCAAAACGGAAACTGGAACATGCAGCAATTATCAGAACACTTGCCACAGGAAATGGCGGAGCACATAGCCACCACAATAAAACCTCCAAGAATGGAAGACACTCTGGACACACCATACTGGATGCTGCAGGAACAAGGTCAATTCACAGTCAAAACTGCATGGGAATACCTCAGGAAAAGAGAAGATCTTAGAAGAGCATAGAGGATGATTTGGGTAAAGGGACTTCCTTTCAAAATCGCCTTCTTTATGTGGAGAGTCTGGAGGGCTAAACTACCATTAGATGAAAGCCTGAAAAGATGGGGATACCAACTGCCTTCAAAATGCTGGTGCTACGATGAACCAAAGGAGGAAAGCATGACACATCTCTTTTACACCTCGAACACTGCCACTAAGGTTTGGAAATACTTCCTGCAAAGAGCAGGAATCTCAATAGACGGCATAACCTTTCATCAAGCAATAACAAGATGCTGGACAATGCAAACAGTCAGCAGACTGAAACCAATAATGCAGGCGCTCCCATCATGCATAGTATGGGAACTATGGCAAAGAAGAAACAACTGCAAGCATGGGGAACCAGTCACAACTGGTAGAGTAATCTACCAAATCTCAATAACATTACAAGCACTAGTCCACACCAGAAAGCCAGGAATAAATGCTCCACACAAATGGCAGGACCTTCTACGCATGCTGGAGAATTACACCCCAAGATTAAGCTACAAAACAGTATACTGGGAATTTCCTTTGCCGGGATGGATAAAGATCAATACAGATGGAGCATCAAAAGGAAACCCAGGAAGAAGTTCAATAGGTTTTTGTGTGAGAAATGAAACAGGGGACTTAATTATGCACTTGGCACAGAATGCATGGAGGGTACAAACAAAGTTGCAGAAACAACAGCCATTCAGGAAGCCTTAAGATTCTGCAGCACACAAGGCTATTCCAACATATGGCTACAAACGAATTCCATGCATCTAAACAATATCATCAATGGAGTATGGAAGCCACCCTAGTGCACAGTGGAACAAATTGAGGAAATCCTTCAACCTAAAAACTCTCTGGTTCTAATGGTATCACACACATATAGGGAAGGAAACAAGCTGGCTGATCACCTTGCGAACTATGCACTTGACTTTGGAAGAATAGAATGTCATCACTTCAGTCAACTCGACTCAGCTGGCAGGAAAATCCTAAATGCAGACAAAAAACAATGCCCATACATAATAGTGAAACTGGCCAAATGAAAAGCTGTGCAATACATCAGAGCCCAACAAGACAAGAATCCTGCAAATTAGTACAAAGCAAACAAAATGGCAGGAAAAATCATAGCAATAAAATATTGATCATCTTAACCACTAATCAGCTTTTTCTCATGTGCAAGAAGCTCGACATCTCAAACTGTCACGACCCAATCGGAGGGTCGCGACTGTTACAACCCGTAAATTTATACGTTAGCATACTCCGTGAAATAGTTTACACATAAGAGACTAAGAACCCGGAAAGTAGTTCAGAAGTTAACAAAATGAACAAAGGTGTCGCATAGTTAGATATGCGAACCGCAAAGCACAAACGCGGGCCGCATATCCAACACCAGGATCGCAAGTTGAGACAAAGTTCTGGGCTGAAATTTTGTCAAATATGTGGCCAGTATGCGGACCGCATAATGCAAATGCAGACCGCAAATGTGACACCTTCCATCGCATAATGGAACAGAGTTCAGGGCTGAATCCACAATAGAAATGCGACCAGAATGCGATCGCATTGTTGAAAATGTGAACCGCAAATCTGGCCCTTCTGCGCCGCATAATGCAACAGATTTCTGGGCTGAGATTTGCGACCAGAATGCGAACTACATGTCCTGTTTGCGGCAGGTATGCGATCGCAAACCTGAAATTGTCAGGCACGTGTGCCACTTATTGCCAGGCCTATAAAAGGGACCCAAACCCGTCCCTCCTTCATTTTTCTGAGTCCAAGCATAGTAGAAGGCCCCAAACAACCCCTCTCAAAGCCCTCGCATCAACACAACCAATTCCCTCTCTTCCAAACTCTAGATTGAAGAAGGGAAACAAGAAATTGAAGAACTAAAGGGAACCCTAGTTGAGTTTCCTGCGAACCCACATTGAAGGCAAAACCTAGAAATTGAGGAATCGAAGAAGAGGGTCAAATAATTGACATGCAAGGTAAGTTACTACTCCCTTTCATGTAGTTTTCCCTTAAACATTCATGATAGGGGGGTTCCATGCCTGTAAGAACTTATGGAAGTATGACTAGAAGCCATGAAATCGAAACAAGTAGTGTTAAACGGAATGGGTCATGGTTATTAGGGGTTCTAAATAAGTTGCATGTGCTGTAAATACGTTTGATGAGGGTTAGGGGAGGAAGGGTGTAGAGAACCACCACATGAATTTAGGAGATGCTGGTTAATGATAGCTATCACGCGTAGTGAGTAACGATTGAACTGTCCTTTAATTGTAGACTAAGGAACTGTAGCAAATTGCGTAGCTTGAGAACTGGCACAGTAAGTACCAGGTATGTAAGACTATACCGTTCTTTCTTTTGCACGAATCCTATTGAATACAATGCCATGAGCGAGCCCCAAAAGAACACTCTATTCCTAGAAGTTAGGATTACTTGTATTGTTTCCCTCTAAGGAAGAATTGCTCTTGTTGTTATGATATCAATGTTGATGGTACTCCGTGAGTATTACAAGGCTCATGTTAAAGAGACATTCTTAATTGCATGTGAAAGAAGGGATAATAAATGTATGTCACTAAAAAGGGTCTGGAACACATGTTTATAAATGAGCTCGCAATGTATTACATGTGTTACAACCCGTAAATTTGTACATTAAAATACGCCGTGAGATAGCTCACATATGAGGACCCAAGAGCCCAAAAAATGGTTTAAAGTTAAGGAAAAGAACAAAGGTGTCGCATAGCTAGACATGCAGACCTAAAAGCACAAATGCGGACCGCATATCCAACATCAGGGTCGCAAATTGAGACATAGTTCTGTGCTGAAATTGTGTCAAATATGCGGCCAGTATGCGGACCGCATAATGCAAATGCGGACAACAAATATGACACCCTCCATCGCATAATGGAACAGAGTTCTGGGCTGAATCAGTGTCTAAAATACGACAAGAATGCGATCGCATTGTTGAAAATGCGAACCGCAAATCTGGCCCTTCTGTGTCGCATAATGCAACAGATTTATGGGGTGAGATTTGCGACCAGAATGCGAACTGCATACCCTATTTGCAGTGGATATGCGATCGCAAACCTGAAATTTGTCAGGTACGTGTGCCACTTATTGCCAGGCCTATAAAAAGGGACCCAAACCAGTCCCTCCTTTATTTTTCTAAGTCCCAGCATAGTAGAAAGGCCCAAACGAACCCTCTCAAAGCCCTCACATCAAAACAACCAAATCCCTCTCTTCCAAACCCTAAATTGAAGAAGGGAAGCAAGAAATTGAAGAGCTAAAGGAAAACCACATGAAAGGGAGTAGTAACTTACCTTGCATGTGAATTATTTGACCCTCTTCTTCGATTCCTCAACTTCTAGGTCCTTGCCTCCAATGGGGTTTGTAGGAGGGGGAAACTCCGCTAGGGTTTCCTTTAGCTCTTCAATCTCTTGCTTCCCTTCTTCAATTCAGAGTTTGGAAGAGAGGGATTTGGTTGTTTTGATGTGAGGGCTTTGAGAGGGGTCGTTTGGGGCTTTCTTACTATGCTGGGACTTAGAAAAACGAAGGAGGGACGGGTTTGGGTCCCTTTTATAGGCCTGGCAATAAGTGGCACACGTACCTGACAAATTTTAGGTTCGCGATCGTATACCCACCGCAAACAGGGTACGCGGTTCGCATTCTGGTCGCAAATCTCACCCCAGAAATCTGTTGCATTATGCGATGCATAAGGGCCAGATTTGCGGTTCGCATTTTCAACAATGCGATCGCATTCTGGTCGCATTTTAGACACTGATTCAGCCCAGAACTCTGTTCCATTATGCGATGGAGGGTGTCATATTTGCGGTCCGCATTTGCAGTATGCGGTCCGCATACTGGCCGCATATTTGACACAATTTCAACCTAGAACTCTGTCTCAATTTGCGACCCTGATGTTGGATATGCGGTCCGCATTTGTTATTTGCGGTCCTCATATCTAGCTATGCGACACCTTTGTGCGGGCATCAAGCTCGCCATATCACAGGGCAACCAGTCAGATGAGATCCGCAATGCCTCGTTGTGAGCAGTGCGGCAGGACCCTCTTTGGACCTTACCGTCGGGGTTCGGATGGATGTTATTATTGCGGACAGCCCAGTCACATGATGCGAGACTATCCTTACAAAAGGTTTGGTGATATGGCTCACCAAACTGGATCTGCTGCTGGTTCTTCCTTATCTATTCGACCTCCAGTACGGGGTCCTCAGCAGCCAGCGGTTCGTGGCAGAGGCAGCGGTGCAATTCCAGGCCGAAGCAGTGTTCAAAACCAAATATATGCTCTAGCGGGCCGACAGGATCTTGAGTCATATCCGGATGTTGTCACAGGTATATTATCAGTGCTTTCCCATGATGTGTATGCATTGATTGATCCCGAGTCCACGTTATCTTATGTTACACCCATTGTGGCTGATAAATTTGATATTGCACCCGAATTAATAAGCAAGCCCTTTGTGGTATCCACTCCAACAGGAGATTCTGTGATTGCTAGAAGAATATATAGAGGTTGCACTATGACGACCTGTAATCGTCAAACCTCGGTAGATCTAATTGAGTTAGAAATGGACCGGTCGGCATCATGTTATACCAGTGTCGACTGTCATACAAAGGTCGTTAAATTCCAGTTTCCTGACGAACCTGTCCTTGAATGGAAGGGGAATGTTGCTACACTGAAAGGTAGGTTTATTTCCTACCTTAAGGTAAGCAAGATGATCTTTAAGGATTGTATCTACCACCTTGTTCGCGTTATGGATGCGGAGGCGGAGCCGCCTATCTTACAGACGATTCAGGTAGTCAATGAATTTCCGGATGTCTTTCCAGATGAACTTCCAGGTCCTCCTCCTGAAAGGGAAATCGAGTTTGGCATCGATGTGTTGCCTGATACTCATCCAATTTCTATTCCTTCGTATAGAATGGCCCCCACATAATTGCGGGAGTTAAAGGCACAGTTGAAGGACTTACTGGATAAAGGCTTCATTAGGCCTAGCACTTCACCTTGGGGTGCACCAGTCTTGTTCGTACGAAATAAAGACGGATCGTTACGAATGTGTATCGATTATCATCAGTTGAATAAGGTCACCATAAAGAACAAGTACCCACTTCCAAGAATCGATGACCTGTTCGACCAGCTCTAGGGAGCAAAATATTTCTCCAAGATTGACCTGCGCTCCGGATATTTTCAGTTAAGGGTCAAGGAGAAAGATATTCCGAAAAGAGCCTTCCGAACTAGATATGGGCATTTTGAATTTCTAGTGATGTCGTTCGGGCTAACAAATGCCCTGGCTATTTTCATGGACCTCATGAACACTGTATTCAGGCCCTATCTTGATGTGTTCGTGGTGGTGTTCATTGATGATATTTTGGTGTATTCCCACTCAGAGGAAGAGCATGTGGGTCACTTGCGGATAGTATTGCAGACCCTTCAGGACCACAGGTTATATACAAAGCTCGACAAATGTGAGTTTTGGCTGAACTCAGTGGCATTCTTAGGCCATGTGATATCTGATAAAGGTATTAGTGTCGATACTCAAAAGATCGACGCGGTCAAGAATTGGACAAGGCCTACTACACCATCAGAAGTCCGTAGCTTCTTGGGGTAAGCAGGATATTGTAGGCGGTTTGTAGAAGGATTCTCTTCTATATCCGCACCGTTAACTAAGCTGACCCAGAAAGCTGCCAAATTTCAATGGACAGATATTTGTGAGCGGAGCTTTCAAGAATAGAAAAATCGTTTAACATCCGCTCCAGTCCTTGCTCTTCCCGACGGAACTGAGGGTTATGTGGCATATTGTGATGCCTCCGGCATAGGTTTGGGATGTGTACTGATGCAGCGTGGGAAGGTGATTGCTTATGCTTCGAGACAGTTGAAGAAGCATGAAAAGAATTACCCAACCCATGACCTGGAATTGGCTGATGTGGTATATGCCTTGAAGACATGGCGACACTATCTATATGGTGTCCATGTCGACATCTACGCAGACCACAAAAGCTTGCAATACATATTCATTCAAAAGGAGTTAAATTTGAGGCAACGACGTTGGCTTGAATTGCTGAAAGACTACGACGTCGAGATATTGTATCATCCCGGCAAGGCCAATGTCGTGGCCGACGCTCTCAATCGTAGGTCAATGGGGAGTTTGGCACACATTGAAGCAGGTAAACGAAGTTTAACCAAAGAACTTCATCAACTAGCCAGTATGCGATTCAAATTGCTAGACTCCGAAGATGGAGGTATTGTTGTGTATAACACATCTGAATCATCTCTCGTAGGTGAAGTGAAAGCACGGCAATACGAAGATCCCACCTTGATGCAATTGAGAGGGGGCATCCAGCAAGGTAGGATCTCAACTTTCGAGATCGCAGGAGATGGGACCTTGAGGTGTCAAGGCCGATTGTGTGTGGTTGATGTAGCAGAATTGCGAGAGAGGATCACGAGGGGAATCCACTAATCCAGATATTCCATCCATCCTGGCTCAACTAAAATGTATCATGATACCAAAGAACAGTATTGGTGGAATGGGAATATGACTAGAAGCTATGAGATCGAAATAACTGGGGTTAAACGGAATGGGTCATGACTATTAGGGGTTGTAATTGGGTTGCATGTGCTGTAAATATGTTTGATGAGGTAGGGGATAAAGGGTGTAGAGAACACCATGTGAATTTAAGAGATTTTGGTTAATGATAGCTATAACGCGTGGTGAGTAATCCTTGAGTTACTCTTTAATTGTAGATTAGAGAATTTCGGCAAATTGCGTAGCTTGAGAGCCGACGCAATCAGTACCAGGTATGTAAGACTATACCGTTCTTTCTTTTGCAGGATTCCTATTGAATACAATGTCATGAACGAGCCCCAAAAGAACATTCTATTCTTAGGAGCTAGTGTTGCTTCTGTTGTTCTTCCTTCTATGGAATGATTACCCTTGCTTCATGGTAACAATGTTGACGGAAGTCTTTGAGTTCTATAATTATATTGTTAAAAAATGTATTCTTAATTTCATGAGAAGGAAGGGGTGGTAATCGTAACAAGTCAAGAACACAAGTCATAAATAAATTCGTAATGCATGACGTGCATCATATATATATATGTATTTATTTTACTCCACCGACCCGCTCTATAGTCGGCCAGGTAGGGCACCTATTGTGCAACCACTGATCAGTTGGGTTATGACCGAGCGTAATAATGGCCGGGTAGTTATGACCGAGCCTAATAATGGCCGGGTAGTTATGACCGAGCCTAATAATGGTCGGGTAGTTATGACCGAGCCTAATAATGGCCGGGTAGTTATGACCGAGCCTAATAATGGCCGGGTAGTTATGACTGAGCCTAATAATGGCCGGGTAGTTATATGAAAATGACAAGCCCACAGTGACGCGGATAGTGGGTTAAGGTAATGTTCACGTAATGCATCCGGTAATGTGAATGTATTTGAAAATGGCAAACTCGCTAAGGTAATAGTATAATGCTGTAATGATGGAAATAGGCAATACAATAACGATGCAATGAAAGTATGTAATTAAACATAAATATTACTACGTGTCATGGTAGCTGCCCTCAGAGGTAATTCCGTTCCTATGAGTTACATGTTTCTACCCTGATGCTTATATTACTGCTCTTACATTGTGTTTCCTGTCTTACATACTCAGTACATTTTTCGTACTGACGTCCTTTATTTTGTGGACGTTGTATATCGTGCTGCAGGTCCTAATAGATTGACAGACGGAGCTCCCCCACCGCAGTAGGTCACCAGTTCAGCAGACATAGCAAGATTCATCTTTCGGACTTGCTATAATTGGGTATGCATTTTGTATAGATGTTTTGGGCACGTCGGGGCCCTGTTCCCACTTAGGATGTTTAATGTCTGTTCTAATAGAGGCTCAATAGACAATACCAGTGGTGTATACACAGTGATTGGCTATGTATAAATAGGTGTCAAGGTGTATCTATGTTTTGTAAATCATATGCCTAAACACAGTGACCAGCCTGGTAGCTTCTCAGGCTCGGAGGTAGAATACTGGTGGTGCTGAAAGACCGGTCAGCACGAGGGTCCTTGACTTTATCAATCTGGATCCTCCAGTGTTTACCGGGTCTGATCCTAAGGAAGACCCGCAGGATTTCATTGATCAAATACACCGCACACTGCGGGTTATGCATGTCAGTGACACAGAGGCGGTAGAACTGGCTTCTTACCGACTACGGAACTTAGCAGTGTTCTGATATAATAGTTGGGAGAGGTCCAGGGGTCCCAATCCTCCCCCACCAGTATGGAGTGAATTCTCTGAGGCATTCCTACGCCACTACTTGCCTGTTGAGGTACGCCGAGCCAAGGCTGATAAGTTCTTGAATCTCAAGTAGGGAAGTATGAATGTACGAGAGTACAATATGCAGTTTGACTCTCTGGCAAGGTATGCTCCCCACATGGTGGCAGAAATGAGCGACAGGGTTCACTTGTTCGTAAACGGGTTGGGGCCGCATTTAATAAATGAATGCACCACGGCCTCCTTGATAGAGGGCATGGATATCTCCCGTATGCAGGCCTATACCCAGACTGTAGAGGACCGTAAACGCCAACAAAAGGTGGATAGGGAGTAGGAGGGGACCCAGCATAGGAGGACAAGAATTACGGGGTTTTCTGGTGATTCCAGAAGTAGTGTGAGGCCCCAGTTTTCGAGGAGCTCAGCACCACCTGGGTCTAGTGCCCCTCGACAGTTCCAGAGTTCGCGGGCATCAAGCTCGCCGTATCAGAGGGCTAACAGTCAGATGAGATCCTCCACGCCTCTTTGTGAGCAGTGCGGCAGGCCCTACTTCGGACCATGTCGTCGGAGTTTGGATGGATGTTATTATTGCGGACAGTCCGGTCACATGATACGGGACTGTCCCCACAGGAGGGATGGTGGCATGGCCCATCAAACTGGATCTGTTGCCGGTTCTTCCTCATCTATTCGACCTCCAGTAAGTGGTCCTCAACAGCCAGCAGTTCGTGGCAGGGGCAGCGGTGCAATGCCGGGCCCAAGCGGTGTTCAAAATCGAATATATGCTCTAGCGGGCCGGCAGGACCTTGAGTCATCTCCGGATGTTGTCACAGGTATATTATCAGTGCTTTCCCATGATGTGTATGCATTGATTGATCCCAGGTCCACGTTATCTTATGTTACGCCCCTTGTGGCTGATAAATTTGATATTGCACCCGAATTATTAAGCAATCCCTTTGTGGTATCCACTCCAATAGGAGATTCCGTAATTGCCAGGAAGGTATATAGAGGATGCACTGTGACGATTTGTAATCGTCCCACCTCGGCAGATTTAATTGAGTTAGAAATGATTGATGTTGATGTGATAATGGGGATGGACTGGTTGGCATCGTGTTATGCCAGTGTCGATTGTCATACGAAAGTGATTAAATTCCAATTTCCTGGCGAACCTGTGCTTGAATGGAAAGGAAATGTTGCTACGCCGAAAAGTAGGTTTATTTCCTACCTCAAGGCAAGCAAGATGATCTCTAAGGGGTGTATCTATCACCTTGTCCGCGTCATGGACGCGAAGGTGAAGCCGCCTATCTCACCAACAATTCCGGTAGTCAATGAATTTCCTGATGTCTTTCCAGGTGAACTTCCAGGTCTTCCTCCTGAGAGGGAAATCGAGTTTGGCATCGATGTGTTGCCTGATACTCGTCCAATTTCTATTCCTCCATATAGAATGGCCCCAGCATAATTGCGGCAATTGAAAGTACAGTTGAAGGACTTGTTGGATAAAGGCTTCATTAGGCCTAGCACTTCACCTTGGGGTGCACCAGTCCCGTTCGTACGAAAGAAAGACGGATCGTTACGAATGTGTATTGATTATCGTCAGTTGAATAAGGTCACCATAAAGAACAAGTATCAACTTCCAAGGATTGATGACCTGTTCGACCCGCTCCAGGGAGCTAGATATTTTTCAAAGATTGACCTGCGCTTGGGGTACTTTCAGTTAAGGGTCAAGGAGAAAGACACTCCGAAAACAGCGTTCCGAACTAGATATGGGCATTTTGAATTTCTAGTGATGTCATTCGGGCTAACAAATGCCCCGGCTGCTTTCATGGACCTCATGAACACTGTATTCAGGCCTTATCTTGATGTGTTCGTGGTGGTATTCATCGATGATATTTTGGTGTATTCCTTCTTAGAGGCAGAGCACGTGGGTCACTTGCGGATAGTATTGCAGACCCTTTGGGACCACAGGCTATATGCAAAGCTCACCAAATGTGAGTTTTGGCTGAACTCAGTGTCATTCTTAGGCCATGTGATATCTGATGAAGGTATTAGTGTCGATACCCAAAAGATCGACGCAGTCAAGAATTGGCCAAGGCCTACTACACCATCAGAAGTCCGTAGCTTCTTGGGGTTAGCAGGATATTACAGGCGGTTTGTGGAAGGATTATCTTCTATATCCGCGCCATTAACTAAACTGACCCAGAAAGCTGCCAAGTTTCAATGGACAGACAGTTGTGAGCGGAGCTTTCAAGAACTGAAAGATCGATTAACATCAGCTCTAGTTCTTACTCTCCCTGAAGGAACGGAAGGTTATGTTGTATACTGTGATGCCTCTGGCATAGGGTTGGGATGTGTGCTGATGCAGCATGGGAGGGTGATTGCTTATGCTTCGAGACAATTGAAGAAACATGAAAAGAATTACCCAACCCATGACCTGGAATTGGCTGTTGTGGTATATGCCTTAAAGACGTGGCAACACTATCTCTATGGTGTCCATGTCGACATCTACACAGACCACAAAAGCTTGCAATACATATTCAGTCAAAAGGAGTTAAATTTAAGGCAATGACGTTGGCTTGAATTGCTGAAAGACTACGACGTCGAGATATTGTATCATCCCGGCAAGGCCAATGTTGTGGCCGACGCTCTCAATCGTAAGTCAATGGGGAGTTTGGCACACATTGAAGCAGGTAAATGAAGTTTAACCAAAGAACTTCACCAGCTAGCCAGTATGCGAGTCAAATTGCTAAACTCCGAAGATGGAGGTATTGTTTTGCATAACACATCTGAATCATCTCTCGTAGCCGAGGTAAAGGCACGGCAATATGAAGATCCCACCTTAATGCAGTTGATAGAAGGCATTCAGCAAGGTAGGACCTCAACATTCGAGATCGCAGGGGATGGAACCTTGAGGTGTCGAGGCCGATTGTTTGTGCCTGATGTAGCAATTTTGCGAGAGAGGATCATGAGGGAAATTCACCAATCTAGGTATTCCATCCATTCTGACTCAACCAAAATGTATCATGATGCCAAGGAACAGTATTGGTGGAATGGAATGAAGAAGTCAATTGCGGAATTCGTAGCTCAGTGTCCTACTTGCCAACAGGTAAAGACAGAACATCAGAAACCTGGTGGACTGCTTCAGGATATAGAAATTCTGACTTGGAAATGGGAGGTAATTAACATGAAACTCATTGTTGGGTTACCTCGCACCGATCGTAAGTTCGACTCTATCTGGGTGATAGTGGATCGGCTTACGAAGAGTGCTCACTTCCTACCAGTTAGGACAACCTACACAGCTGAAGATTATGCAAAGTTGTACATCAAGAAAATCGTTAGGCTTCATGGGATACCAATGTCCATTATATCGGACAGAGGAGCCCAATTCACAACTAACTTCTGGAAATCCTTTCAGAAAGGTTTGGGTACGCAGGTAAATCTCAGCACAGCTTTCCATCCACAAACTGATGGGCAGGCTGAGCGTACCATTCAGACATTAGAAGATATGCTGCGAGCGTGTGTTCTAGATTTCCAAGGAAGATAGGATGACCATCTTCCACTTATAGAGTTTGCCTACAATAACAGTTACCACTCCAGTATTAAAATGGCCCCATATGAGGCATTGTATGGGAGGAAGTGTAGATCACCAATCAGGTGGTTCGAAGTTGGTGAGACTGAGCTGTATGGCCCGGATTTGGTCCATCAAGCCGTTGAGAAAGTATGATTAATATAGGGATGATTGAAGACTGCACAAAGCAGGCAAAAGTCCTATTTCGACGTCCGACGTCGTGATTTGGAATTTTAAGTTGGCGATTGGGTGTTCCTGAGAGTCTCACCCATGAAGGGTGTCATGCGTTTTGGGAAGAAAGGTAAATTGAGCCCGAGGTACATTGGTCCATATCAAGTTCTTCGCCGAATTGGAAAAGCTGCCTATAAATTGGAACTACCATCCGAAATGGGATTTGTCCATCCGGTATTCCATGTGTCCATGTTGAGGAAGTGTATCGGAGACCCTTCTCGGGTCGTTCCCATCCAAGACATACATATCACAGAGTATCTAACATACGAAGAAGTACCAGTGGCTATATTGGACTGATAGGTCCGCAAGCTAAGGACAAAGGATGTAGCTTCCATTAAAGTACTATGGAGGAACATGGACGTGGAGGAAATGACATGGGAAGCAGAGGAAGAGATGAAAGCTAAATATCCATACCTGTTTCCTAATGTAAATGATGATGATGGCGAGGAAACCCGGAATGCATTAAAAAGGGAAGCGTCCGTATGAGGTAAATAGAAACTTGAGATACTCTTCGTTATTACATTTCATTTAATGCTGGGATTCATAGCGTCCGAACGAAGCCTATAGAAGCTGAAACCCCTCCCCCTGTAGTATTACCTTTCATAGATCCATACATTCGGGGACGAATGTTCCTAAGGGGGGGAGAATGTTACAACCCGTGAAACTCGTAACATTAAAATACACTGTGAAATAGCCCATGTATGAGGACCCAAAAACCCAGAAAATGGTTTAAAGTTAAGAAAAAGGACAAAGGTGTCGCATAGCCAGGTATGCGGACCGCAAAGCACAAATGCGGACCGCATATCTAACATAGGGGTCGCAAATTGAGACAGAATTCTGGGCTGGAAAATACGTCGAAAATGCGTCAGTAAGCGGACCGCATAATCAAAATGCGGACCGCAAATGCGACATGTTCTGTCGCAGAATGGAACAGAGTTCTGGACTAGAGTTGTGTCAAGAATGCGGCCAGAATGCGGACCGCATAACTGAAATACGGACCGCATAAATGACACCCTCCATCGCATAGTGAGACAGCAACCTGGGTGAGAAGGAATGTCCAAAATGCGACCACAATGCGATCGCATTGTTGAAAATGCGAACTGCATTTTGGCCCTTCTGCGTCGCATAATGCAACAGATTTTTGAGGTGAGATCTGTGACCAAAATGTGAACCGCATACCCTGATTGCGGTGGGTATGCGATCCCAAACCTGACATTTTTCAGGTACGTGTGCCACTTACTCCTAAGCCTATAAAAGGGACCCAAACCCGTCCCTTCTTCATTTTTCTAAGTCTAAGCATAGTAGAAAGCCCCCAAACGACCCCTCTCAAAGCTCTCACATTTGAACAACCAAATCCCTCTCTTCTAAGCTCTAAATTGAAGAAGGGAAGCAAGGAATTGAAGAACTAAAGGAAACCCTAGCTGAGTTTCCCCCTCCTACGAACCCCATTGGAAGCAAAGACCTAGAAATTGAGGAAATCAAAGAAGAGGGTCAAATAATTCGCATGCAAGGTAAGTTACTACTCCCTTTCATGTGGTTTCCCTTAAACATTCATGATAGGTGGTTGCATGTCTGTGAGAACTTATGGGAATATGACTAGAAGCTATGAGATCGAAATAAGTGGGGTTAAACGGAATGGTTCATGACTATTAAGGGTTGTAATTGGGTTGCATGTGCTGTAAATACGTTTGATGAGGTAGGGGATAAAGGGTGTAGAGAACACCATGTGAATTTAGGAGATTTTTGTTAATGATAGCTATCATGCGTGGTGAGTAATCCTCGAGTTACTCTTTAATTGTAGATTAGAAAATTTTGGCAAATTACGTAGCTTGAGAGCCGACGCAATCAGTACCAGGTATGTAAGACTATACCGTTCTTTCTTTTGCACGATTCCTATTGAATACAATTCCACAAATGAGCCCCAAAAGAACATTCTATTCTTAGGAGCTAGTGTTGCTTATGTTGTTCTTCCCTCTATGGAATGATTACCCTTGCTTCATGGTAACAATGTTGACGGAAGTCTTTGAGTCCTATAATTATATTGTTAAAAAATGTATTCTTAATTTCATGAGAAGGAAGGGGTGATAATCGTAACAAGTCAAGAACACACGTCATAAATAAATTCGAAATGCATGACGTATATATATATATATATATATATATATATATATATATATATATATATATATATATATATATACATTCACATTACTCCACCGAGCCGCGCTATAGTCGGCCGGGTACGGCACCTATTGTGCAACCACTGATCAGTTGGGTTATGACCGAGCCTAATAATGGCCGGGTAGTTATGACCGAGCCTAATAATGGCCGAGTAGTTATGACCGAGCCTAATAATGGCCGGGTAGTTATTTTAAATGTATATGAAATTGACAACCCCACAGTGGCGCAGATAGTGGGTTAAGGTAATGTTCACGCAATGCATCCGGTAATGTGAATGTATTTGAAAATGGCAAACTCGCAAAGGTAATAGTATAATGTTGTAATGATGGAAATAGGCAATACAATAACGATGCAATGAAAGTATGTAATTAGACATAAATATTACTACGTGTCATGGTAGCTGCCCTCAGAGGTAATTCCGTTCCTACGAGTTACATGTTTATACCCTTATGCTTATATTACTGCTCTTACATTATGTTTCCTGTCTTACATACTCAGTACATTTTCCGTATTGACGTCCTTTATTTTGTGGACGCTGCATATCGTGCTGCAGGTCATAATAGATTGACAGACGGAGCTCCCCCACTGTAGTAGGTCACCAGTTCAGCACACATAGCAAGATTCATTCGGGGACGAATGTTCCTAAGGGGGGGAGAGTGTTACAACCTATAAAATTCGTACATTAAAATACGCTGTGAGATAGCTCACATATGTGTCTAGGGGCACTAGACACAGGTGGTGCCGAGCTCCTCTAAGAATGGGGCCTCACACTACTTCTGGAATCACCAGAATACCCCCACAACTCTTGTTCTCCTATGCTGGGTCCTCTCCTGTTCCCTGTCCACCCTTTGTTGGCGTTTATTGTCCTCTATAGTCTGGGCATAGGCTTGAATACGGGAGATATCCATGCCCACTATTAAGGAGGTCGTTGTGCATTCATTTATTAAATGCGGTCCCAATCCGTTCACGAATAAGTGAACCCTGTCGCTCATCTCTGCCACCATGTGGGGAGCATACCTCTCCAGAGAGTCAAACTGCATACTGTACTCCCGTAAATTCATATTTCCCTGCTTTAAGTTCAAGAACTTATCGGCCTTGGCTCGACGTACCTCAACTGGCAGGTAGTGGAGAAGGAACGCCTCAGAGAATTCATTCCATACGGGTGGGGGAGCATTGGGACCCCAGGATCTCTCCCAACCGTCATACCACAACACTGCTAAGTTCCGTAATCGGTAAGAAGCTAGTTCTACTGCCTCGCTGTCACTGGCATGCATAACCTGCAGTGTGCGGTGTATTTGATAAATGAAATCCTGCGGGTCTTCCTTAGGATCAGACCCAGTAAACACTGGAGGATCCAGATTGATAAAGTCACGGACCCTCGTACTGATCGGTCTCTCAGCAGTACCGGTATTATGTCTCCGAGCCTGAGAAGCTACCAGGCTAGTCAACACCTGCACTGTAGTCCTCAGGTCCTGCTTTGTTGCATTACAAGAAGGGACTGGGGAAGCTGGGCGGCTTCTAATATCCTCTGGGGGAGGAGGAGTAGATGAAGTCTGAGAAGGCATCTCGCTTTGGCCTTCCTCCGTGTGGGGCACCTGATTGGTCCCCTCTCCGGCATCACTGTAGGAAAACAAGGCAAGTATTAGAGATGAACACTTACGACTTAGCTCTATGCACGATCTAGATTCAGTAAGAAGGTAGCATTCCTAAATGTCAGGTAGCCTCCTGATTATAAAATGTGGCGCGCAACACACCGACACGGCTCATACACAATCCCTAGGACACGACCTTGCTCTGATACCACTCTCTGTCACGACCCGCCCGGCGGGCCCGCGACACGGGCACGGGACCCTGCTTGTACAGTACCAGCGAACCCTTCATTGCAGCTAACTTATTTTCTTTGCTTTCTTTCTTATTATTTCAAACAAAAAGATCATTTAATTGGACCTTTCATTGGAGACACACTTCGTGCACATGCATACGTACGTATATCCGTGGAAACGTATTACAGTGTTTTAGGCATAAGATTTACAAAACGTGTGCATACCATGACACCTGTCCATACATGACCAACACTTGTCTATGCACTACTGACAATGTCTATTTGAGCCTCTACAAGAATAGACATTAAACATCCCACGTCGGAACAGGGCCCCGTCATGCCCAAATGTCTATACAAAATGCATACCAAAATGTAGCAAGTCCGAAAGATGAGTCTTGGTAATATCTGCTGAACTGGTGGCCTACTGCGGTGGGGGAGCTCCGTCTGTCAATCTATTAGGACCTGCAGCACGATATGCAGCGTCCACAAAATGAAGGACGTCAGTAAGGAAAATGTACTGAGTATGTAAGACAGGAAATACAATGCAAGGGCAGCAATATAAGCATCAGGATATAAATATATAACTCGTAGCAAAGGAATTGCCTCTGAGGGCAGCTAACCATGACACGTGTAATATTTATGTCTAATTACATACCTCTATGACATTGTTGTTACATTGCCTATTTCCATCATTACAGCATTATACTTTTACCCTTGTGAGTTTGCCATTTTCATGTACATTTATTGTTACCGGATGCGTTACGTAATCATTACCTTAAACCACTATCCGCGCCACTGTGGGCTTGTTATTTTCATATACATTTACTGTTACCGAAACCGTTTACATACACGTTACCACACAATCACATACGCCTCCATGGGCTCTTTATCGTCATACGCCTCTGTGTACACCCTTCCTCCCCTAACCCTCATCAAGCGTATTTACAGCACATGCAACCCAATTACAACCCCTAATAATCATGACCCATTCCGTTTAACCCCACTTATTTCGATTTCATGGCTTCTAGTCATATCCCATAAGTTCTTACAGACATGCAACCCCCCTATCATGAATGTTTAAAGGAAAACCACATGAAAGGGAGTAGTAACTTACCTTGCATGTGAATTATTTGACTCTCTTCTTCGATTCCTCAATTTCGAGGTCTTTGCCTCCATTGGGGTTCGTAGGAGGGGGAAACTCAGCTAGGGTTTCCTTTAGCTCTTCAATTTCTTGCTTCCCTTCTTCAATTTAGAGTTTGGAAGAGAGGGATTTGGTTGTTTTGATGTGAGGGCTTTGAAAGGGGTCGTTTGGGGCTCTCTACTATGCTGGGACTTAGAAAAATGAAGAAGGGACGGGTTTGGGTCCCTTTTATAGGCCCGGCAATAAGTGGCACACGTACCTGACAAATTTCAGGTTTGCGATCGCATACCCACCGCAAATAGGGTATGCGGTTCGCATTCTGGTCGCAAATCTCACCCTAGAAATCTGTTGCATTATGCGACACAGAAGGACCAGATTTGCGGTTCGCATTTTGGTAGCATTTTAAACACTGATTCAGCCCAGAACTCTGTTCCATTCTGCGATGGAGGGTGTCATATTTGCGGTCCGCATTTGCATTATGCGGTCCGCATACTGGCCTCATATTGACACAATTTCAGCCTAGAACTCTGTCTCAATTTGCGACCCTGATTTTGGATATGCGACACCTTTGTTCTTTTTTTTTAAATTTTTTTTTTGTTAAAAAAGTTTTTTATTGATATCAATTAGCAAAATTTACAAGGACAGAGGGGGACATCAACCTTACCTCCCCAAAAAAGTAAATGTACCTTATCTTGTAGGTACGTGAGTGATGGGAGTTGTTAAGGAGGATTCTCCCTTGATGTACAATAGATACAAAATGTGTCTGACCTTGTTTGATGTAATGAATATCTATCTTATAGAATTGATAGACAAACATCTGTACAAAATCAAAGTGAGATACTTCTAGGTCATTCATCCTAGTCACGTGTGTTGCTACTCCTAAATGGTTGGTATTTGTTTTCTTGTTTATTATTTCACAGTGGTTGATGGTGTCCTGGTTCTTGTGTAGACTATTGTGAACTGTTGTGTTGCTGATGTTTTCTCTGTCATGATGTACTGCTCCCCTATTTGGCTGATGTTGGCTTGCTTGTTGCTTATCCTGCTGTTTCTGTTGGGCTCTGTTATTGATGGTGTTGCTGCTCTGTGAAACTCTTTTTGTTGCTGCTTCCTTGTTTCTTTTCTGGTGTGTTAATGTGTGTTTTGATGGGTGACTGCTGTTGTATTGCTGGATGAGTTAGTTTGGTTGATGGCTGTCCTGTTGTGGGTGCTGGTGTCTATTTTTGCTGGTGTCGCTCTCCTGTATTCCTCTTTTAGTTGTTACTTCCTTGTTGCTTTCCTGATGTGCTAAAGTTTGGTTCTGTGTATGCTGGGCAGGAGTTGTATGTTCATTTTCTCTACTGGTGGTGGGCTTCTTTTTGCTGCTTGTTATGTTGCTATTGGTTCTGCTGATTTCCTGTTGTGTTAGGTGTTGTTTCAAGGGGGATTGGGCAGGAACTGTGTGTTTATAATCTCTGTTGGTGTTGAGTTGCTTCTTTCAGCTTGTCTTGGTGCTGTCAGTGATGATTGTGACTATTTTGTGTGCTTTGCTTTTATGGTTCCTGAAGAAGATGATGTTTTTGTTCCTATTGTCTTCTTTGTGTGCACTGTTGCTTGTATAGGGGTGAGGTGATTGATGCAATTGCATTAGAATAAGCACATGTGGTGCTAATACCACACAATGCAACTGCGCCAATAACCTTGGCCTATGACAACTGTTGTTTGTGGTACTGTTGGTGCAGTTGTTTCTGTTGCTCTTGTGCTTGCTGCTGGTATTTCTGTTGTTTATGTTTCTGCTGGTAATGAGGTCTTGTGGTGCTGTCTGTTTGATGTTGTTGTGCTTCCCAGTTCCTTTCCTGTTGGTGCATTTGTTTTTGATGTTCTTGTGCATGTTGCATGTGTTTCAGTTGATTTTGTTACTGCTGGTAATGAGTTCTTGAGGTGTTGTTTGCTTGATGAGGATGTGCTTCCCAGTTCCTTTCTTGTTTTGTGTTGTATCAGTGCCATTGTTACTATGCTTCTGCTATCTGCTTAAGGGTTGATGTTCTGATTGCTGTGTTTTTGCATCCCTGCCTTTATTGTTGTTGCCATGTTCCTGGGACTGTTCATTAATTCTGGGATTACTGCTTCTTTTGATAAATTTGGCTTCCTTGCAGTGATCTGTCTCTGTCTCTATTTCTCCCTGGTAATTGTATTTCCTCTGATTTCCATGGTGTGTGTTGCTTGCTAAGTTCTCTGTTCTTGGACTGGTGTGATATGCTTCTGTTGCTCCCTGATTTTTGTATACCAGATGTTCATAAAGAGTATTGTTTGCTGAAGTTGCTAGTCCTTGCCTGATGCTCCTCCTTTTGCTTTGTTGGTCTGGTGTATCCAAAATGTTGCTGGTGCTTCTATACTGCTGGTGTTCATGATTTTTCTGCAATTTCTGTTGCAGTGTGACTGCTATTCCTGTGTGAATTTGCTGCTTTAGGTTCCATTCCTTTGTTGTTGTGAGCAGCTTTGAATTCCAAACACCCTCTGCATGTCCTTGTTGTTGATTGTTGCTGATTATATTTGTATTTTTTATCTGCTTCCACTCCTTGTGTCCCTGCACTCTTGTGTGGCCCAGTCGTCTTTCCTGCAGTGTTGTCATTGCTGGCTTTTTTTGGTTCCTGTGGTTGGTATTGAAGCCCAGTAATACTTGTTGTTTCCTTTGGTTGCTTCTGGTCCAAATTGATTGCACATTGTCTTTGAAGTATCCTTGTGTTGCTGGTTGAGATTGCTGTGCTCTGTGTCCTGCTTCCAATGACTGCACATTGTCTTTGAAAAATCCTTCTGCTGCATATTTGCTCACAAATGGGGTTCCCAGTGTGTGTTCCATTAGCCTCTGTTCATTGTTTTTGCAGCATTTGTGAATTGCGATTTCATTTGCAGTTCTCCTACTGATGTTTTGTCTCTTGTTCCATCCTGCAATGACAAGAAAAGAGTAGTCAGTAGTATAAGAAAGCATTATGATATATCTGCTGGTGAAGTAGAGGTTGTTGCTTGTTTGCTCTTGCTTGTGTTTTTTTTACTCCTTCATCCCTTTTTTCCCTTTACTTCTGATCATTTTGCTATCTTTACTCGTAAGTAGGGGCATTGTGACTTGTCGTCGTTCAGGATTTTCTTTGCTACCATGTCCAATTGGTTGAAGTGCAGACATTCAAATCTTCCTTCTTCCAGTGCTAAATTTGCAATATGGTCTGCCAGCTTGTTCCCCTCCCTGAATGTGTGTGATGTGATCAGTGTGAGGCCTTGTTTTATTTGAAAGATTTGTTCTATCTGATCAATTATACACCATTGAGGTTTCCATTTGCCATTTATGATGTTGCTCAGTAACATAGAATCAGTCTGCAGCCAAATTTGCATGAAACCATGGGATATGCAGTATCTCAATGCTTCCTTGATGGCTATTGCTTCTGCTTCTGTGTTTGTTCCTTCTTCTATCTCTATGCCCAGTGCATATATTAGATCCCCAACTTCATTTCTCACACAGTAGCCGATGGAGCTTCTTCCTGGATTTCCTTTTGATGTTCCATATGTGTTAACCTTTATCCATCCCGGTTTTGGGAATTCCCACATCACTTTGTTGTATGTTGTTTTGGGAGTATGTCTTTCTAGCATGTGGAGGAGATCACTCCATTTGTGAGGAGCATTTATACCTGGTTTTCTGGTATTGACTAGAGCTTGCAGTGTAGTGGAAATTTGGTATATGACTCTGCCAGTTGTGATTGGTTCCCCATGTTTGTAACTATTTCTTCTTTTCCAGAGCTCCCAGACTATGCAGGATGGAAGTGCTTGCAGCACTACTTTGATTCTGTTGATTGTTTGTGCTGTCCAGCATTTCATTATTGCTTGCTGGAATGTCAGACCTTCTATTGCTATTCCTGCTCTCTGCAGAAAGTATTTCCATACCTTGTTGGCCATGTTGGAGGCAAAGAAGAGGTGTGTCATGGTTTCCTCCTTTGGTTCAGTGCAGCACCAACATTTCGAAGGTAATTGGTATCCCCATCTTTTCAATAGATCATCCAGTGGCAGTTTGGCCTTCCATAATCTCCACATAAAGAAGGCAATTTTTGAAGGGAAGTCCTTTGACCCATATCATCTTGCATGCTCTATTTGGATTTTCCCTTTTCCTGAGATATTCCCAACCTGTTGTGACTGTGAAATGGCCTTGACTTTGTAGCATCCAAAATGGAATGTCAAGTGGCTGTTCCATATTTGGTGCCCTTAGTGTAGCTGCTATATGATCAACAATCTCCTGTGGCAATGTTTCTGATAGCTGTGGTATGTTCCATCCATCATTTTGTAGGAAATGATTTACATTTTGAAATGATTCGTCAATTGGAAAGTTTACTGGCACTATGTGATATAGTGCTCCTAACTTAGTCCAATTGTCGTACCAGAACAATGATGATCCCATCTTGATTTGCCAGGCAATTTGATGTTTTATGATTTCTCTGCATTCTAACATCTTCTTCCAGGTTTGTGTTCCTCTGCTCCAGGGGACTATTACTGCATTGTTTCTTTTGCAGTATTTCTGGCACATGTATGCACTCCATAGACTTGGTTTTGTTCTGAAGTTCCACCAAATTTTGCAAAATAGTGCCTTAGACATGTCGTGTAGAGATCTGAAACCTCCTCCTCCTTCTTCACAAGGAATGCAAAGATTATTCCATGATGACCAGTGTCTGCTTTTTTCCCCAACTGTATTACTCCAAAAGAATTGCGCAAAGAGCTTGTGAAGAATGTTGATCACTTGCTTTGGGGGATTCACTACTGACAGTAGGTGGACAGGCATGCTTTGTAGAACATGTTTGATCAGAGTAGCTCTTCCTCCAATTGAAAGCAGCTTGCCTTTCCAAGATTGGAGTCTGTCCTGTACCTTGTTTACTATCTCTTGATAATATGCAATCCTTTTTTTGGAGTAAAACATTGGACAACCCAGGTAGGTGAATGGGAAATCCTGCTTTGCGATGCCTGTGATTCTTTCCACTCTTGATATTACTGCATTTTTGGCCGTGTGATGTAGGTAGAGAGCAGATTTGCTTTTGTTTATCAACTGTCCTGATGTTGTCTCGTATGCATTTAGCACCTCCATTATCAGCATCAAAGAGGTGGCATATGAGGATGTGATGATGATCATATCATCTGAATATGCCAGATGATTGATCCTTGGGCTTTTTCTGGGTAGTCCAAAACCTTTGAAGTAGGGATTAAGATGTAGGGCATTCAAGCCTTTTGAGAGGGCTTCAACTGCGATGATGAAGAGTATTGGAGATAATGGGTCCCCCTATTTTATTCCCTATGTCGATTTGAAGAAACCATGTGATTGGCCATTGATAAGGATTGAATACCAGTTGTTGCCCATGATATCAAATATCATTCTAATGAAGATTTCATTGAATCCCATTTTCCTTAATGCTTTGGTCAAGAATAGCCAGGACAGTCGATCAAAGGCTTTGGTCATATCCAGCTTGATTACTACATTAGGCCCTGCTTTTGTTCTTTGCCCTATGTCAGTGATGATTTCCTGTGCTAATAGGACATTTTCAATTATAGTTCTGCCTTTGACAAAGCCTGCTTGTTCCTACGAGATGAGATTTGGCAGTATGTTCAGCACTCTTTCATGTAGAATTCTGGAGAATATCTTGTTGACCAAGTTGCTGAGGCTTATAGGTCGTAGGTTAGAGAAAGTTTCTATCACCTTCCTTTTGGGTATAAGTATCAAGTTTGTGTGAGTTACACATTTGGGTAGTTCTCTTCCAGTGAAAAATGCAGCAACCATGTTTTGAATGTCGTCACCAATGATTTCCCAGCATGATTGATGGAAGAGACCTGTAAAGCCATCTGGTCCTGCTGTGCTGTCTCCTTTCAGATTGAAAACTGTTTTCTTGATTTCTTCTCTTGTTGGGATTTTAATCAATTCCTCATTTTGTTGATGGTCGACAGTTTGCTGAATGTAATATAGTATTCTGAAATCAGTGGGGCAGAAACTTTCTGTAAACTGTTCCTTGTAAAAAGAGATGGCTTCTTGAGTATTCCGTGAGTATTAGAAGGCTCATGTTAAAGAGACATTCTTAATTGCATGTGAAAGAAGGGATAATAAATGTATGTCACGAAAAAGGGTCTGGAACACATGTTTATAAATGAGCTCGCAATGTATTACATGTATATATGTGTGTGATTGAATTCATATGACCGCGCCTGATGAAGGCCGGGTATGTTATGACCGCGCCTAATGAAGGCGGGGTATGTTATGACCGCGCCTAGTACGGCCGGGTAAGGCATGCTATGATATGATAATGATGAGCCCATAGAGGCATATGATGATGAGCCCACAGAGGCGTATGATGATGATGAGCCCATGGAGGTGTATGTGACTGTATGAGGTAACGAGTATGTAAACGGTTACGGTAACAATAAATGTATATGAAAATGACAAGCCCACAGAGGAGTGAGTATAAGACGATGATAATGATAATAAACATGTTATGATAATGCTGTAAAGGTCACATGTATGGACATAAGTACTATGAATATGTCATGGTTAGCTGCCCTCAGAGGCGATCCACTTGTTGCAGGTTATATGTTTCTATCCTAATGCTCACTGTTGTTCTTATATTATATTTTCCTGTCTTATATACTCAGTACATTATCCATACTGACGTCCTTTATTGTGGACGCTGCATGTCGTGTTGCAGGTCCTAATAGACTGATGGATGGAGCTCCCCCACAATAGTAGGCTATGCAGATTCAGCAAATATTAGCAAGATTCATCTTTCGGACTTGCTACAGCCTTGGTATGCACCTCGAGTAGTTATGTTGGGCATGTTGGGGCCCTGTTCCGACATAGGTTGCTTAATGTATGTTCTTGTAGAGGCTCACAGACAAATGTTAATATATGTATAGACCAGTGTTGGGTTGACTCATGTACGGTTGTATTGCCTCGTCGGCATATGTATTATGTTGTATAGTTTTGCACTGTAGCCCCGTTGGCACACTATGTATATAGGTATGTTTATGTCATGGTATGACGTTTCAGCTCATTGTGATGTTGTTGGAGACGACATGCGTGTGACAGGTTTTATAGATAACAAAGAGAGTAAGATAGCAGATATGAGGGGTACGCTGGTGCTCTGCAAGCAGTGCCCGGTGCCATGTTGCGGCCCTCCGGTTGGGTCGTGACAGCGACATGGCACCGGACCCTGCTTGCAGAGCACCGGCGTACCCCTCATATCTACTATCTTACTTTCTTTCTTATCTATTAAGCCTGTCATGCGCATGCAGTTTCGAACAACATCACAATGGGCTGAAACGTCATTCCATGACATAAACATATATATATACATAGTGTGCCAACGAGGCTACAATGCAAAACTATACAACATAATACATATGCCGACGAGGCAATACAACTGTACATGAGTCAACCCAACACTGCTCTATACATACATTGACATCTGTCTTTGAGCCTCTACAAGAACATAGATTAAGCAACCTATGTCGGAATAGGGCCCCGACATGCCCAAAATGCCTACTCAAAATGCATACCAAGGCTGTAGCAAGTCCGAAGGATGAATCTTGCTAATATCTGCTGAACCGGATATCCTACTGCTGCGGGGGAGCTCCGTCTATCAGTCTATCAGGACCTACAGCACGACATGCAGCGTCCACAAATGAAGGACGTCAGTACGGATAATGTAATGACTATGTAAAACAGGGAACATAATGTAAGAGCAATAATGAGCATTTAGGATAGAAACATATAACCTGCAGCAAGTGAATCGCCTCTGAGGGCAGCTAACCATGACATATTCGTTGTACTTATGTTTATACATATGACCTTTATAACATTATCATAAACATGTTTATTATCCTTATCATCGTCTTATACGCACGCCTCTGTGGGCTTGCCATTTTCATATACATTGATTTTTACGGAATACGTTATATAGTCGTTACCTCATGCCATTGCATACGCCTATGTGGTTTCGTCATCAACATATGCCTCTATGGGCTCGTCATCAACATATGCCTCTGTGGGCTCATCATCATAATATGCCTCTGTAGGCTCATCATCATCATCATCGTATCACAGCATAGCTTACCCAGCCGTACTGGGCTCGGTCATAACATACCCAGCCTTCATTAGGCACGGTCATACGAATTAGATTACACATATATATACAATACATTGCATGCTCATTTATATAAAAAAAATACGTTCCAAACCCTTTTTAGTGACCTACGATTACCGTTCCCCTTTTCATGAAATTAATAATACCTCTTTAGCATGAACCTTGTAAGACTTAGGAAATACCAACAACATTGATACCATAAGAACAAGAGCAATCCTTCCATAGAGGGAAACAATATAAGCAACCCTAACTTCTAGGAGTAGAGTATTCTGTTGGGGCTCGTTCATTGCATTGTAATCAATAGGAGTCGTGCAAAAGAAAGAACGGTATAGTCTTACATACCTGGTATATGCTGCACCAGTTCTCAAGCTACGCAATGGCCATGATTCCTTAGTCTACAATTAAGGAACAATTCACCCATTACTCACTAAGCGTCATAATTATGATATATCACAATCCCCTAGTTTTGCATGGCGCCTCCCCACACCCCTTTCTCCTCTAATCCTTATCAAACGTATTTGTAACACATGCAACTCATTTACAACCCCTAATAATTGTGACTCATTCCGTTTAGCAGTGTTTATCTTGAATTCTTGATTTCCTACCACCCTCCCATGGGTCTTTACAGGCATGAAACTACATATCATGAATGACCAAGGGAAAATTACATGAAAGGGAGTAATAACTTACCTTGCATGTGAATTCCTAGCCTTCTCCTTTGATTCCTCAGATTCTAGGTCTTGCCCTCAATTTGGGTTCGTAGAAGGGGGGGGGGGG
>MCJB01049977.1:0-15413 GCA_002018475.1 Nicotiana obtusifolia
GCTTCTACTCTCTGGAAATCTGGAAATAATTCCAGTAGCCATAAGCCATCGATGGCTTATAGAGAAGCCATCGATGGCTTCTCCTATTTTGGCAATTTTCAGTCCGATTTTTGGTTCACAATTTTATTATTTTGTAAAACCATTGTTTTGAGAAATGTCTTAATGATTTTTGAAATAGTTTTTAAACTTGAGCCAAGTTCTTAAAAACTAAAGAGGATCAAAAATAACATCAAGACTCAAAATCAAAATCGAAATTAAGACTAAAATACTACAACTTTCAGTCTTCAATCTTTTTGCTTCATTGACAGATTCCATGCATCAACTTCTATTATCTTGAAAGCTCGACTTGTAGTCACAACAAAATCCAAACAAACTTGGTAACTTGCTAATGATGGTTTGTCAATTATCAAAACATACAACAAGACACAAAGTCATTAGTTAAGGTTTCATAAATAAGAATGCGAATACGTTTTTCCAACAACGAACTCTGGAAAAAAATTATCCAGCCCGTGTAATGAATAAATCGGTCAAACAGATTTTATGAATTCTTCTCAAAGGATGAGAAACAAAATACAGGAATAGATATAGGGAACCATACTCAACATATCACTGTTGCGGCGTGCAACTCGATCCAAATAACGTACCCGTGGCGGCATGCCACCTGATCCACTCATAACCATAAATAAGGACATACTCATCAAGCCATAATGCTTCTACCTACGGAATACCGAATATCGGCCATAAGCACGCTGTGCAAAAATACAATTTTGGGAGACGGATAACGCCATACGCTACAAACCCAAGCACGACTAAGGTGCGATAAATGGCCTGCATCTCGAGAGCCATCTTGCTCATATGATACCACAAGCTACACGGGAGCTCAACACACGTGCGAACAATCAAGCCGTCTCAATCCGGCACAACCCCCATAGTTCACAACCAAAGGAATAGAGCGCCTTCCAAGCATAAACTCTCACATTAACGATAGTACCAAAATCTCTGTACTTGGTTTCGATCTTTAACCATCAAGTGACTAGCTTGTCACACTCATACAATTTCCCCGTGGGGTATACTCCCATGACCTTCTGCCCAGGTAGGCAAGTGCGCACATCCATACCACCAACTGTACTAATTCTGTAAAGCAGGTCAAGAATCCGCAAATCAATACACAATGCTCCTTCCACAGGACACAATTCCTAGGCGACACTAGGATAATGTCAGCTTACTAACATCTTCCCGGCTCATCCGAGCTCGGGACATTCTTGTCAACACCGAACTACAACCTTGGTCCTCAACTTTCAATCCCTGCGCCGCTCGTTGCACCTATTATGCCACTATACGAGAATACACGAATTCATCATAACCCCTAAACTACCAGTAGAATAACACTTCATCGACTAGAAACCTTTCACTTAGCTCATTTTCGAAGAGCCCATGCAACACGCAACTGAATTCTCAAACAGCAAAAAACACAACCTCAAACTGTGATCTACACCGTCATAACTCTTCCGAAATCTATTTACACAACAAAGCCATTTGAATCAAATACCTTCCAAATCAATCAGGTCATGATGGATGTCAAGCCCGCACGTAAAACCACAAACCACATGTATAACTTCACATAACGAATGAACTGATCCTTGCCAAAAGCATGCTGATTCAACCACTACTAACTGACCCAACTTCTTTCAATTTACCCTTGACCTAACTTAAAAATATGATAGCTCCATTCACAGCATAACGAACTCAATCTGTACCCATACCGAGTGACCCAAATCGCGAGAGCACTTCATCTGAGTACCCATGACTCATCTCATACCTCCTTACGCACACAACAGCATCTCCAACTGGTGCACCCATTCTGCAAGACCTTTCGCGAGTCCGACGTTATTTATTCCTTTCCTCTAATACTGCACTTTAATTCTTGAATCCACTAGGACCGTTGTCGAGAATCACCCACTCTGACCGGGTCCCAAATATGACCAAACTCCAATGCTCTACTAGCACATGAACACCTTCTCGAAGAAGCAACCAGCTGAACTCTTTTCCTTGTACATCACATCCACAAAAGCAGAAGCTCCGAGTTTTCCTAAAAACCTAAACATGCAACGAAAATGCCGAATATAGCACACGTCCATCTAGTTCTTTGCTGAATTACCCTTGATATTTCCTTTTCTTAGTCATACATAATCCGCCAACGCACCGATAACCAAAAATCGCACAAGCAGACAACCACGCGATCTAATCAACGGTGGGCTCCCCAAAGCTACCATCACCTAATGCAGATCCCACAACGATTCCTCCTTCTCAATTACCATGATCTTGCATCGTTGACCCGCCAGACTTTTCGAAGTCTTTTGTTAAGCTTTTCATGAACATGTTGAATCACCAATCATAGTCACACACTCGATCTCTTACCGAGTAGCAAGTAATATTCCTCGCAGAAGCTTCATCAACACCACGCCACCGCTAACCTGCTCATAGGAGATAACCCACCTATGGAATTCCTTACCGTCATCTTCCAACGACGCCGCACTAGGTACAAATACCACGTAATCAGTAAATTCTCCTGAGCTCCTTCCCTATTGACATCAACTGAAAGTTCAACAATACCTTCCAAACTCAAGTCATATTGCACCTGAAACGATAATCAGATCTTCACACCCCCTCTTCATTGCAAACTAACTCCTTTCTGCCATATTCAATCTTTCTTCGTACAGTAACCATCTCTCCAAATAAAATCCGTAGGCCAAATCGCTTTCCATCACGATTCCCAAACTGTTCTACACTTTCTCAGGCACGCGGCTATCCTACCACAGAATCCATATGCTAATATACCACTCTTACTTCGATTAAACCATCTCCTTTAAGCAACTTCTCAACCTCTGCTTCTCATACTTGACCTGCTAGTACTTCAACCACCACGAAACACGTCCCGCCATGTCTTCCCTTGTACTTTGTTGCCCAATTGTTGCATCAAATAAAAAATGCATCTCTGTAGCACCTGAACCAATAAATTGTTACCGAATATAAGCCTCTCCGAAGATCATATCTCTCGAGCCATCAACATTAGAAATACCAATTCGATTCTGAACTACTGCACATCGCTACCTCTGATAACCGCCCCTCAGGCACCATTTCACAATAACCTGCCCCAAAGGCAAAATCCAAGAAGAGCGTAACACCGACGAACCGTAATGTGTTCAAACAAGGATAGCGACACTGCATCACAATAAAAATTCCACCACGCTCGAAAATATCGAGTCTCGTTACTTTATCAACCAAACATGGACATCTATAGTCCGATTGCCTTTCCTCCGCTGGAATTAAATGTTGAACCCCTTAATCATGCACTGAGAAATCCTCCCTTCAAGCCATTCACTGCCTCAACCACATAAACGAGCACCTTACCATTACACCAACATTGTGTGATAACAACGCATAGACATCATAGCAATCCGTGCACAGTCTCGAAACCATAGAAAACACTGACACTGAGTTGGAACAAAAGAACATCCTTCCGCAAGACGACTATATTAGCCTGCCCGAACACGCACAAAAAAAACATCCTGCACCATATCTGCAGTACCGCTACAACTCCTCGATGCCCAATTGATAACAAGCGCTTCGCGATGCATAAGATTGAGTAGGAAGGAAATAAAGGAACAAGCCTCAATGGAATCAAACCGCACGATGAGGAAATCAAGAAGGGAAGTGCTCCTAACAGCCCTGTACCCTCTCGAAGATAAGTACAGACATCTCGGTACCGATTTGCAAGACTCTACTAGACTTGCTCATGACTCGTGAGACCTAAGTGAACCTAATGCTCTGATACCAAGCTGTCACGACCCAAAATCCACTAGTGATCGTGATGGCGCCTAACACCATCATCAGGCAAGCCAACAGTGATTAGTCAGTTTAATTACTCTTTTTAGTACTTTAAAATCATTTTTTTTTATTAGTGAAATGGTGTGAAATAGAATTTACGCGAACTACAATAGTGAACGACCCGCAGGAAACACCAAAACCCAGCGTCACAAGTACAAGAGCATCAACTAGGAAATATAATAAAATACAACAAATGTCTGGAATACAATTTAGACAGGAAAATAAAAATAACTTTGATGGAGACTTTGCAGGCTGCGGATCGTAACATAAAATGCAGCACACGAAGTCCCCGAAATGGCCGCGCCTCTGCGCCCAAAGACCAGAGGGTATATGAGTACCTGCATAAAAAAAATGCAACAAGTGTAGTATGAGTACGTAAATCAATGCGTACATAGTAAGTATCTAGCCTAACCCTAGAAGAGTACTAACGAGGTTGCCGACATCAACACTTACTAGTGGTCCATTAAGACAAATACAATAGAAGTAAACAGATATGAACCAGAGAAAATAAATGAAGTAACAAGTATATTACGTGGTACAATCCTCCTTTCGGCAATAACTCAAACTCTCAGTTAGTAGCTACCTCCTCAATCGGAGTATATATATAATGGACCTTACTAGATAGGTCATCACAGTTCAATCAGGAAAAGCTCACAGATATGCTGGCTTCTTGCCAATTATTACGCACGATTTCATAAAAGTATTTTATAGAAATGTCGAAGCGTACAGCCCGATCCATCATAACGTTGCCAAACCATAGATACATCTATTTTATTGCCGACACGAACGGCCCGCTCCTATGAGTGTGGTACATAAATCCTGCCGAGGCATATGGCCCGATCCATCATAGTGTGCGTACTGCCGAGGGTCTAACGGTACGAACCATAGATGTATCTATCTTGCCGAGGCGAACGACCCGATCCCATTAGAATAAGAAGTTTTGACGGGTCCTTGACCCCACTCACGAATAGAATTGTGAGTTATAAATTTTTTTAAGGGAAACTTCAGTGAGAACGCATAACCCGGGAGAAATTCGTAAGAAGAATACAATTATCTTGCGGCCAATCATGAAGCCCGTCGAATCTCTTTAATAGCAAGTCTATCACTCTACAGAAGTCTTGTCTCAAGTCGCAACGTAAAATAAAGGAATTTAATAGGCAAGAGACAACTCAAATAGTACAATTATAGCATGGCGTGAACCTAAGTATGCCCGGACAAAGCATGAATCTAGCTACATAGGGACTCTCTTCACCTCATGCGTACATAGCCCCTGCAACAAGTAGTACATAATAAATACATCACCTAGGGGTAGTTTCCCCCTCACAGAATTAGACAGGAGACTTACCTCGCTCCGAAGTTCCTTAACCGGCTCCAACGGCCCTCGAAAAACTCAAATCAAAGCCCGTAGATCCAAAACTATTCTATAATGTGCAAACCAATCAAAAGATACTCTAATACCCATAATTAATCAATTTAAACAAATTTCTAACTCCGCCCGAAAAGTTTATAGAATCAACCCTAGGGCCCATGTGCCCGGATTCCGATAATTTTTGAAGGTAAACTTTACCCATAACACCACGAACTAAAATATATAACTTATTCCAAATTCCATGTCCAATTTAGTGATCAAATTCCAAAAATACCAAATTTTAGGTTTTCTACCAAAAAAACCCCCACAATTTCTACTAATTTTCATGTTTAAATCCTTATAAAAACTATGTATTTAACTTGTAATAGGTGGGAAATCACTTACCTTTTAGCCGCTTTTGCGGCTCCGCACCTGCGGACATTCTCATCACAGGTGCAACTTTCCATTAAGCCCAGCCCAGTCCGTTTCTGCGAACAAAAACCCGCTCCTACAGTCACGCTACTGCGGCGCCCTGACTGCTCCTGCGGTCTCGCTTCTGCGGAGCCTTGACCGCTCCTTCAGTCCAGCGCCAAAGGCCTAGCCCCGCTTCTGCGGATGCGTATCTGCGCCCCCAACTCCGCATCTGCAGCCCTTCGCCCAGCTGGATAGGACCGCTTCTGCGACCCCCTTGGCCGCTTCTACGACTCCGCACCTGCGGCCAAAACCTCGTAGGTGCGGTTACACCAGATGTGCTGCCACCAGCAAATTTTATAAGGCCAAATTCAACCCGTTAACCATTCGAAATCCACCCGAGGCCCTCCGGACCTTAACCAAATTTACCAACACGTCCCAAAATACAACATGAACTTAGTCGAAGCCTTAAATTACGTCAAACAATAGCAAAATCATGAATCGCGCCTCGAATCAAACTTATAAATTTTCAAATTTCTAAATTTTATATCTTGTACCGAAACGTAAAAAATTAAGTCTGAAATGACTTCAAATTTCACACGAGAGACACAAATGACATAACGAAACTATTTCAAGGCTCGGAACCTCAAATGGACATCGATAACATTAGAATCCACTTCAAATCAAAATTGTGAAATTCTTAAACCTTCGAAAATGATAACTTCTCATAATAAACGTCGAAATGCTCACTGGTGATCCGATACTCAACCCGAACATATGCCCAAGTCCGAAATCATCTACGAACCTATTGGAACCTTCAAATCCTGATTCCGAGGTCGTTTACTTAAAAGTCAAACCTTAGTCAATTCTTCCAAGTTAAAGCTTCCGAAATTAGAATTTGTTTTTTTTCCAAATCAATCTTGAACTTCCCGAAATTAAATTCTGACCACACGCACAAGTTATAATACATGAAGTGAAGCTACTCAAGGCCTCAAACTGTTGAACGACGGGCTAGAGCTCAAAACAACCAGTCGGGTCGTTACACAAACCCTCTTCTCTTTTTCGCCCATTAAGTAAATTTTTATTTGATTTTTAAACTCCTTTTTGTTATCTAGATAAACATAGACGTGTACCCTATGTGTGTGTGTGTGTATCTATATATATATATATGTATGTATGTATATATATTGCATTTATTTTAAAAGAAATTTATTTTATTCAAATCTAGCTATAGCGTCTTAAAGAACTATAATTATAGGGTTTTAAATGTGAAAGAGTTTTATTGTTATATGGAGTAATTTTTTTTTTTTCAGAGGCGAAGTAGTATTTAAATAATTAGAAAAGATAACAAAAGTTCCTAACATGATTGCGTATGAACATTAACCGAATTAAGTATGATAACATGATAATAAAAGATAAATTTCTTTATATTTTAATTCAAATTTAAAAACTTTACCTCTAAATTCAAAATTATCCTTTAATTCAAATTCAGCTTTTTAAATATATATATATATATAGAGAGAGAGAGAGAGAGAGAAAGAGAGAGAGACCGAGAGTCAAATACAGAATAAAGTTATCATATATAATTGATACTTATTAGCTTGACACTTGATTTAACCACAATGCTAATTATATATGGTAACTTTATTTCTTTAATACATGGAGTATATAGACATAGATATCTAAACTTTTTGCTTCCTTCGTTGATGTGAGTGTGCTCTATTGTTGAGTAAGTTGCACTTTCTAAGTTCAGTTTCTCTTTTGTTTGTGCTATTGACAAATAACGTTTATTAGAATTTCTGTGACTTGCCAGGTATTAGTGAAATATTTCTGGACTCCTATGCATGTTTTATCTGATTTTGGTACCATAGTTCCTTGAAATTGATTTCAATTTTTTTTTTCTCGTTCTATGGTTTTTGCAATGACACAAGAGAGTTTGGTCTAAATAATGTATCTGAATCAGAACTTCTCTGCAGTAAATTTAGAATTGAAATTTGGTCTTTTGTGAGCATAGTATTATGAGAATTTGAAAGAGGAAGGTAAAAAGAAGAGAAGTTGTAACACGTTTGCACTTTATCATGATTTGTCTTTGCAAAAGTAGTAATACTACTACATACTTTCCGAAGGCATAGAATTATAACAGAAGAATTCAAATATTCAAGATCCATGAATAGGTCCAAGAGGTATTTGTGAATCCAAATTTGAACTGCTTGAATTAGTCTCAGAGAACATTTGAAACTGTAATAGTATCTATTTGTATTACTCCTACATCTTTTGTTTGCTTCTTTAACAGGATACAAGTGTTGGAACTATTTAAAAGCCAATGCACTTGCAAAGTTGTAGTTCATACATTTGTACTTTAGCATATCCATTTAAAAATTCATCCCAATGTTACTACTGGTGCTCAAATAATTGTATCTTTCAAAATTTAATAATATATAATGAGAAATATATATTTCTTAAATCCACTTTGCTTGCGCAATTAATATTTCTAAACTGATAATTATATTACTCTTATGCATATGTGTATAAGATAATAGAAATCGATTCTAGTTTTATTTAAAGTATAACGTTAATTATCTTAACTTTAACTTTTACTCTAACGGACTGAATATCTTTTATAAGGAGTCAGAAGAATATGCATAATTTTTTTAAAAAAAATTCCCAACGAAAAATACAAACTACTCTTTCCTTTGTATCTGAATAGTGAGTAGTTAGAACTTGTGGAACAGAGTGGAATGAGAGATAGATCTAAAAACTAGGTAACAAACTAACAGTGTGAGTTAATTTTGGTATGGACAAAAAGAGAAGAATAATCTGATTGAGCTAAGACCAAAAGCAGCACTATTTTTAACTTGTGGAAAATTGAGGTATCGATAGAAATGTTTTTGTCATGATGTGGATTGATGGAATATCAGAACTTTTGAAATTTGAGCTTTCGATTTTTTTTAACTTTTTAAGATTTTCCACTCCTGCTTTTCTGGTTAGTCAATATTTTGTGGTAGAAAATTTCTTTGTGGTCTTTGAAGTAAGAAAGGGATTTCATGCCTTCCAAAGATTGCGGAAAATTTACTTTCCAGAGTGTGTTGTTAAGCTCATCTCGTGGAAGCTAAACATATGGAATGGGCAACATCATACATTTTTTCAGCATTTATTTAATTCTTTAAAGGATAAATAATTAAGAGTTAAAAATTAAAACAAAAAAGCGTATCACTTAACCATGACTAAGTGATAAATATATGTATAAAAAATATGTCTTGCATCAGTGCATAATACCGTTGCGCCCACTAATAGCCTGTTTGACCAAATTAGAAAAATCAGTTTCGAAAGTACTTTTAGTGAGAAACGGTTTGTGTTTGGCTAATTTATTTGAAAAGTATTTTTGAGAAGCTATTAGTGTTTGGTCAAGCTTTTAAAAACTACTCTAAGTGTATTTTTCTCAAAAGTACTTTTCAAAAAAATACTTTTGGAGAGAAACTATTTTTTTCTATTTCTCGAAAAATGCTACTGTTTCTACTCAAAAGCATTTTTTTTTCCTCAAAATGTTTGGCCAAACACTTCAACTTTGAAAAAAAAGAAAGTATTTTTAGCTTGGAGAAGCTTGGCCAAACAGGCTATAATTTTCAGTGAAAAATTAATGTCTTGACTTAATGTAAATACATATGCTTTACTGAATATTTATCAACTGTAATCAAGTATATTTAATGGGAAACACTGAGGATTACTACATCTAGTCCCACAAAAACACAGGAACTTTTTTTTAGAACATATCTGCTATTTACATAAAATTAATGAATATATAACATATATTTTATATATACCTTTTCTTACTTAACAACGGTTAATTACTATATATTCTCTCTTCAATTCTTCAATTACATAAGTGTGGTTCTAATGCTGAATTTTTTTTATTATCATGATCGTTTTTTAAGGGTAGGAGGGTACTGCAAAGAATGAGTGAATGATAACAAAAGAGGATGTACAAAAAAATGTACATTTAGTGGGTGCACGTGAAGACCGTGGGTGAAGGAACAAATTCATAATAACAACTCCAATTTCAAAAGAAGAGTCGGAAAATATTTATATACTCACACATAGAGACACATGTATGACATATATTATGCATATATATAATACTACTACTGTTTCATCCGTGACCATTTGGCAATATCGTTCGTCCACTTAAATACACTTAAAATACTATTCTCTAAACTACATCTATATACTCAAAGATAAAAAATAAAAAAATAGAACAAGTCATGAAATGTGGTCCTCCAGTCTGTTTCCCAAAACAGTAACCTCCACAATATAATGTAATAAGATATTTTTTAAAATGCCATAGAGGTGAGGCCTCAGCGCCACTCAATCAGGTCAACACCAATTTTAAAAAATTGACGTAACATGAACATGCAAGTACAGTTTCATTTTTAGGCATATGGAATTCAAAATCTATTAGGTCTAATTAATTCAGATTAGTACTAGATAGGCTCGCTCGCTAAGGAGTGTAAACTACTCTCCGTTGAGAATTTGCAATTCTCATAATGCGATACCGGTTATAGTCCGTTCAGCCAAGTTTTTTTTTTTTTTTGACTAAAAGTGTTTTTTTTGCCAAGTATCTTTTTTTCCAAAATTAAGGTATTTATCCAAACTTTTAGAAGGAAAAAAGTATTTTTAAGTAGAAGCAGTTTTAGAAAAGCAGGCAAAAGTAACTTCTACACAAACATACTTTTTGAAATGCACTTTTGAGAAAAATACACTTAAAAGCACTTTTTAAATTTTTTGTCGAACACTAGTTGCTACTCGAAAATATTTTTCAAATTAATTAATCAAACACAAATCGTTTTTTACCAAAAATACTTTTTTTTAAAAATATTTTTCAAAATAAAAAGGTTAACCAAAGAGGCTATAAGTTCTCCACAAACTCCAATACAGCTTAATCTACAGGAGATCTTACTCCACACAAGTTCTGGTAGGTGGATGACAATTCAAATGCAGGTGTATTAAGCAAATGAATATCAAATTATCACCTAGTGAATTGGTGGTCAACAGAAACACTAGTAAACCATGAGGATAACGTTAATGTTTGTTTTCCCCGCCGTAAGAGTAATAATTAAATAAGTCCATAAAGTTAACATCAATCAGCAGAATAGTGCAGCCTTTCATTGCGAAAATCACGGATTAATGGAAGCTTAACTACTAGTCTAGTAGTAGTATAATTTCAATCTAGTTTAATTTAGAGCAAAGTCTTTCTTTATGACAAGTAGTAGTACGAATAATCAAATTGCCCGCAAGAATTAATTGTGTTGGTTGGGTGAGCAATTTTCTACATAAAAAATTTGGGATCGATTTCCCTCACCATCAGTCTTCTCAATCAGAGCTTGTCACGCCGGACAGCGGCCGGATGATTGCGATCCGTCTATATTTAATCATAGAGATCTTAAGTTTAAACCATCTGAAGGAACCACTTTTCATAGGAAGTACTGTACGTCTGTGCCCCTCTTAATAAACTTATTTGGTATATTAGATTAGTCCGTCAATGAATTTTAAATACAAAAAGTTAAACTTAAAAATAAAAAAGACTCGCTAGTTCATAGTGGCTGCTCAGCCTTTCAGACAAACATGTGGTATCTGTGTAATCTCGCCGAATTGTTTTCACATCCCAAAGCACATTTCTGTGCTTTTTTTTAAAATTAATATTCCTTGTAAATAATTAGATTAAAGCGAAGTTTTGTCATAGACCTAGTTTTCTCTATGGTCGATTTTAAATACCATATATTCATTGTTATATTATACCTTGCTAGAATTATTTTTTATAAATTGACGAGACTGCGAATACAATTCCTAGAAATCGTCACAATAAATAACATCCATCCAAAAGAGAATCCAATGTACTATAACCATTACAAATAAATAGTTGGAGAGTAGATCAAATAAAACTTTCGAAACCAGAAAAGGAAAGACACAAATGGAAAATACTTATTCATCCGTATAAAATTTTAGGTAGTCAGTAGTCACATGTGACCCACTACTATAATCTACAAACCGAAATCTCGAACACAATGTCTGTTCTGTTCTGTGCCATTCAAGATTTTGCCAGAGGTGTATTAGAATGACATAATTAATGACATTTGGGCTTGCATGAAAATGATTTATTAGTACGAACAAATCACTAATTAACGACAGGATGGGACTGCCAGATGTGCTAAAGAAAATACTTAAAAGCTAAGTGGAGACAAGCAGAAATAGTCCAAAAACTTGATTAAAAGGACAAAACTACCCTAACCCGTAATAATTTAATGCGAGAAAATGATTAAGCAATGAAAACGAGAAAGTCTATGTGAATTGACTGTACAGGTCAAATACAAAATGTCACTCTCAGAACGTGTGAACACAGTCCTCAGAAGAGAACACAGTTTGAGACCAAACGAGTTTAACTTATGTGTTGACGTGTACAAATGTTTTACCAACATCAAGTTAAGATTAACTACTTCTGCAGGTAATTGTTTACAGTAATCTTGACTGTTAACCTAAAATATACAGTAAATAATTTGTTATAAGTGATTTTAACATACAAAAAGTTTTACGCTGTCCGTATATATAATTGTCATCCTATTCAACTAGTTCATGTCACTCTCTAGTTTCCATCCAAGAAACACTAGCTGGAGATATGCTTTCTTTCCACAAATACTAACACTAGATTTTTCAGAATTTTGTATTTTTTAAATTCCTATCCAGAAAAGTGTAGTAGAGAAGTCACATGGGGATTCTTCATTAAACACAAGACATGGAAAAGAATAAAAGGAAATTATTGAAACCAGAAAAAGGTAAGTAGTACCATAAATACAATAGCATCCTCCTCTATATGCATTCCTAATGAAGCAAGAGTTTCTGTTTCTTTCCCTTTATTTAAAAAAAAAAACTTGGAAATTAGAAAATCAAAAGTGAAAAAAAAGGGAGGAAAGAAAATTTAAAACAGTAAAGCTGCCAATTCCTCATCTTTCACGGTGGGGAAAAAAGAGATGATGTAAAAGGGCTTTTCCTGTTTTACTATCCATTGTCAGTAACTTTGAGAAAAAATGGTGTCTTTATATCCACTACATAAAATTTGAAAAAGAATGCAAAAGATTAAACATATATACTTGGATATTATAGTACAGAATTATCTCTGTAATTCTTTTTTGAACTGTTTTTGCATTTTTCTCATACACACAACAGCAAGCTGAGCTTTTGAAAAATACTAAACACAAATATATCCTCCTATACAAATCTCTCTCTTCAGTCCTAGCTAATATCCCAAAAGGACCAAAACTAACAAAATACATTTCAAATTCTTCACAACTCTCTAGCAAAAGGTTCTCAAAAAGAAAGAAAGAAAGAAACAAACAGAAAAAAAGGTAATAATGACAGACAAAACCAAATGACAACTAACATATACCTCTGTCTGTCTTCCATGAAATCCTCATTCATATGAACTGAATCTTTCAAGCACTTTCACTCATCACACTTTAGAAATTTAAAAATCTGCATAACAAATTCAACCCATTATTCATAACAAAATATGAAAACAAAGAATTAAGAATTGAAGGATTTCGTATATGCATTTACTAAAAAGAACTAAGAATTAAGAACTGACCAATAATATAGATTTTACTTCAAACTATTACTGAGAGCTGTTTGGATCATCCTCTTCGCTATCCGCAGGTCGAGATTGATGTTGTTGTTGATGTTGCTGATGATGTTCCAATGAGTGACTTTGATGGTCCGAATTCATATTCAAACCACTTCTTGAATAAGCATTAAGGGCTGCTAACATGCCCAAATTACTTTCAGACATTCCCAACCCAAGATGTTGAGATGGCTGTTGTTGTTGTTGCTGCTGCTGCATTATCATTGAGCCTAGTTGCAATGGATTTCCTCTCCCACTTTGAAATTCGAGATTTGTTGGAATATTAAATCTAGGCATGAAATGCAATGGCGCTTGCATCGTATTTGAGCTACCCATAGAAAAAGGCCACATTTGAGATTCGAGTGTAGTAGTTCCTGACGTACTTGCCATGGGCGCGGATAATGTTTGTCCGCTACCACTAGCAGTGACTGGTAGCATCCAGAACGGGCTGCCAGTCGTTCCACTGGTGGGCGGTGGTGCCACTGCCCACAAACCAGTAGCTGGCATCATATTAGTATGTCTAAGCATACTGGATGATGGTCCAGCAACAGCTTCTTGGGAAGGTTTAGGCAATTGTGATGAATTTCCCTTGAATTGCTTATTTGAAGGTGAACTAGATCCTCCAGAAACATCTCCTTGCGGATTACTTGGACCTTCCTCTTTGAACAAATCTTCTCGATATCTCTTCCGAAGGTAATTCTCCGTCCCCTCTTGTCCTCCACCACCATCTCCGCTACTACCACCGCCACCACCTCCTTGTATTGATTCAGCGATTGGATTTGCCGTCAGAAGATGAGGATTTTGATGAAACCCTAGCATGTGAGAGAAACCTTCTTCAAAAGGATGAGACGGATGGTGAGCAGCAGCTAGGGCTAAAGCGCTGTGAAACGAATGTGGAGCTGACTTAGACGGCGGAGCTGACAGAGTGGAGCCGCTGCTACGGAGAGATATGTTTAGAGTGGAAAAGTTGGCTGGGATGGTGCCGGTGCCTGTGGCAGCGATGATAGCTGGCTCGGCTTGCTGTAAGAGCCATTCAATGGTTTCTCCGTCGGATTTATGGCCTAATTCTCGAGTCAATTGGAAAACCCTAGCAGCACAGGCGGCTGGCATTCGGATGCGCCGCCCTCGCCCGTCAACTTTGGTGTGCCGATCCTTGGTTTGTTTCTTCGGTGGCTGGGGCTGCAGCTGTTGCTGTTGTTGCACATGTTGTGTTTGTTGTATTGCCAGCTGCTGCTGTTGGGGTTGAGATTTCTTGTTTTGTTCAATCAGGGAGTCGGATCTAGTGGCGATAGCAAGAGAAGCATCCACTAGATGAGGTGGCTGCTGCTGCTGAGGTGGAGGAGTAGGAGAGGAAGTAGAAGGAGAAGCACTAGTAGCAGCAGTAGGAGTAGGACTAGCAGAATTAGTAAGGCCAGGCTGAGCAGAAGGTTGGATGGAGATAGAGGTCATAAAAGGAACTGATGATCGGCTATGTTGTTGTCGAAAGTGGTGGGAGAGGAGCTGATACTGGTGGTGTAAAGGTTGAGAAGGGGCGGTGTTGGTGGTGGAAGTGGTGGTGGTGTTGTTTTGTTTACTAGTGTTATTAGTATTGTTGTTTTGTAAATCAGAGAGTTCCATAATTTTAGTTTTAGGGGAGAGAGAGAGAGTGGTGGCCTGGGGTTGGAATGTGGGGGTGGGTGGGGTAATCAAGAATTTTGTTGGTGGGTTCAAGAAAACTGATCTTTCTTTATTTGCCTTTTTTCTCTGTCGGATGATTTTTGTTTCTAAGTTCTCAGCAACCCCATCTCCATCTCCATCTCTCTCCTCTCTTCTTCCAAACTCAAGAAAGAGAGATAAGAGAGAAAAATGGGGAAGAGAGAGAAAGAAAAAACAGAAAATTAAGAAAGAGAGAGAGAGAGAAGCGTAAGGGTGGTATTTGACAAGGGGGTGGGTAGGGGTCTAACTTGGACTAAGAGTTTTTGTGGGGTTCATTAGGTTCTTCTCTGATTGACTCTTGTTTTCTTCCAAGAGTGAGAGAAAGAAGCAGATGTATAGTTCTGAAAGGAAGAAAGACGAAACTCTAGTTTGATAAAGTTGTTTGTGGGGGTACGGAGTTTTTTT